>CAJHUC010001040.1:0-15988 GCA_905146915.1 Ostreobium quekettii | reverse complement strand
CGCCTCACGTTTCACATGAAAACCGATTGCCTTAAATGCAATCGTTAGCAGGTTTCAACAGGACCCTCACTAAGATTTTCCACATCCATGGTATGGATATGAACAGACCATACCCTGAATACGGCAGGTTCGCATCCAGGCTGTGAGATGAGGAGCACTTCATAGACTTACCTCTCTGTAGTCCTGCCCCGCCCTAAGACTGCTTTCCCGCGAATCAGGAACCAGGCATGCCCTCCCTGTGAAGTTCTTGCGGCGTGCAGGGCACTCCCAATCGTTGAATGGCAAAGTGGAAGAATTTTTCAGACAAGATTGTTTAAAATTATTACGTTGTTCCGGTCGTGCCTGATTTTGGGCCGGTTTTGGCCAAGAATTCCTAAAGATGCTTTCAAATTTACTTTCCACCTATGTATGCGTAAACAGTTGCGCACAGCAGCACCAATTTCTAGCCGTGCTTGGAATGCACAAGACGGAAGATCAATTAAATAATCGGAAATATTCTTCTTTTCAGAAGCCCGTCGATTTGATTCATCAAACTCGATTCACTGCCCAATCGCCCTCAGTTCTTTCAGCGTTTTCAATCCCCTCCGCTCCTTCGATTCCGGAAGCAGTTCGCACATTCTCGGTGGTCACCCTTTCAGTGAATATCGATTCGGCACTTGCATTCGTCCAGCGCCCAAGCGCGTGTACTTCGCACGCGCACCCAAAAATCACCTCCCGTAATTGGATTAGATGGTCCTCTCAGCAACGCTGCAAGTGAAGGAAACGGTGTCCGCCGTGTTAAGTACAGGAGTTCCTGTCCTGGGAGAGCTGCTAAATCTGGCTGCCTTCTGTAGAGAGCTCCCAATTTCACTTAAAATGCCCTTTGAGCTACTATCTCCTGAGCGGCGCTTCGAAACATAACATGGGATGTCTCCTCATTCCCATCGACATGGAGCTTGCCACGCGCAGCCTTAAGGCTTCTATGCAGGCTTGCATAGAACAAAGCTGTGCATATCTCACAGTTCTGGGTGGTTTCAAAACGGGCACCCGAAGCTTACCAGTTGCGCCCGCGCAATTTCCGGCAGGCTATCCAAGCAGGAGTTTCAGCAGCGACCACAAGGACCTCCAGCGATGCTTCAGGTACACAATCTCTTCCCTTCGAGTGGGCCTCTTGTTGCCCAATATTATTGCCCACTTCAACAACGAACCGCCATAAGTGTCCTTCCAGAACGACACATTCCACAGCATGTGAACCTCGCCTAGCTAATCGTGGCGGCGTTTTTGCTGGCTTCGACCACACACATCCAAAATAACACTCCCGATCGCCATACAACGCAATTCCACTGGTCATACCGCATTTCCAGCGTACACTTCAGCGTCTTTGCTCATCTCAAACAAAACCCCGCCCAAAAATTTGACTGCCCGCGGGTGCCCGACGCCGCAGCGCACAGTCCCATCTCTTGCCACGCACCACTTCGCCATCCTCTCCGCACTCGTGGCCAAGGGTTCTCTGCCGATATCCACACAAGACCAAGATCCTAAAGGTCCTTAAGGACAAGAGCCCCAACAAACTTGCAGTCTTCTAGGAACAAGCTTTCTCGCCCCAGAGTCCCACCCAGGTCAGAACTTCCCGTCAGAAACACAGCTGTTAAGGTGTCCTTTGCATGGAGGAAAGGGTTATGCCAGGAGGGGGTGCCCTTTTTATGACCTGCATATTTCTCTTGTTGTACCAAATCCTGGCCCCCGCGCCGCACACAGAGACTGAAAATCATTTCTTCCCTGCCCGAAAAAGGCTGCACCCACATTTGCCCTGGAGCGGGGGGCCTCTTGAAGGGCACGTACAACTTGAACGTGTACGGCATACTTGTACGGTACAAGTATCCCATGCAATGACGCGCCATTGCAGTTTACTTTGCGAGCTCCTTACTCCTCGTCTTACCAGGCGGGGACTGCAAAAGCTTCAACTTGGACTCTAACTTGCCCTCAGCGCCGCAGCAACTCCCGCAGCACCTCTGCCTTGCCCGGCTCCTCGCAGCCCCCCGCCGGGCACTGCAGCAGCAGCGGCCGCCCCCGCGACGCCAGGCACCGGCACACGCTGCCCGCGGCGTCCCTCCCGCCCCAGTCCACAATCGCCGGGTCGGCCCCGTGCGCGAGCAGCGACTTCACCGTCAGCACGTTTCCAAACGCCGCGGCCCACATCAGCGGCGTCGTTCCGTCTCCCGACCTCGCGTCAATCTCAGCCCCTTCGTCGATTAGCAAGACGACGGTTCTCACGCTGGGCTCCCCCAAGGTCGCGGAAGCGAAATGTAGGGCGGTGTCGCCCACTGCGTCGCTGTACTTTGGGTCGGCGCCGGCGGCCAAGAGCGCGTCCACGACGTCGGCGTGGCCCCCCTCGGAGGCGACCTGCAAGGGCGTGTGGGTGTCGGCGTTGGGGTGGTGGACGCTGGCGCCCCCGGCCAGCAGTTGGTGCACCACGCCCAGGCGGCCCTCCTGCGCGGCGTGGAACGAGGTGAGCCAAACTGGCTGCCGTAGAGGACGGGCACGAGCGACCCAAATCCTGCTAAAAGCCTACAAGTCCATAGGCCTATAAGCCTAAAGTTAAGTTATAAGTTTTATAAGTTTCATAAGTTCACAGGTCTATAAGTCTACGAGTCTGTGAAGCTATAGGCCTAAATCCTACTTATCATCCAATATTCGTGAGTTTAAGGCGTTTTGGGGCTCTTAGGCTGTTAGGATTTCAGGCTTTTAGCTAAATGATATCGCCTAAGGCTTCGGAAACGCTTTCCTCTCTTCGAATCCAGGTCTTTAATCCTGGGAATGGCTTTCATGACCTGCATGTACGGAAACGGGGGTTATCCGACAATTGGGTCGTCGCGTTCAACGCGAAACGGTGCAGAGTCGCCCGCCTTCCTCATTTGGACAACGCAGAAAACAACAACGGGGTTTTAAAAGCAGAATTGCACAAGACAGATTCTTCCGTTCTTAAGAGAGGCACTCAGGTACTCAAGAGACGTTTGGAGGTACAGAAGCCAGGCTACAAGGGGCATGATGCGTCTAACGTGATTTGCACTTCTGACTCGCTATTATCCACCAACTTGAAAATTTAAGCACGAAATTGGCATACTCGTGATGGCCAATTTCCGCGGGTGAACTCCCACTGCCAAGGTGTCACCGACGCAGCCGGGCCGGTGGTACCTGCGACGCCCAGAACAGCGCCGTGCCCCCGTGGATCTTATCCACCACGTTCAGCCTGGCTCCAGCCGCCACAAGGGCTGCTACGCAGTCGACGTTGCCGTGGTAAGAGGCGATGAGCAGGGGCGTGTCGCGGTACTTCGACATACGGACGTTGACGTCGGCGCCGTCTTCTAGGGCCGCCTGCAGCCCCCGGAGGTCGCCCTGCTGCGCTGAGTACCACAGCCTCTGTGCATCCAAGCGGGAAAAGCATAGACAAAAGTATTTTTAGGAATGCGGCTAAAGTTGAAATAGAAAGACCTGAAAGTCGGGCGCCTAGTCCACAAACCAGTTGCGGGCCTTGGAATACGATCCTTTGTGTGTATTCATTGATGACATATGTTTTACCAATGTGGGAAAGACCATGGTCTCCGCTTTTCGTAATTTCGCAATAAGAAGTACGTATTCTTCAAGAAAATGCTGTTTGTTTGATCCAACGAAAAAAGTGCTGCTCCATCCAATGATACCTGAAGCGTAGATTGAAGGGGGGACTTCTGCTGGAGGAGGCCAAATGGTTATACCTGTAATCCATCAGTTCATTCCACTTTCACATATCATTGCTTCGGCAAGCAACGGTTCCATTTTATTTCATGTTCTCAATGTTTTTCCATACAATTATATGACAATGCGCATACAGAGTAAGCAGTGCGTGAGAGAAGGGACGACGGCCACCGAAGCAGAGTAAGTACGTAAGTTTCAGACTTTTCTGGCACCTAGCACGCACGTACGTACATGCGTTCGTGAGCAAGCCCGCGTTGGACTTCTCAACGGAATGAGTCACAAAAATGGAACACGGGTATTGCCGCGATTGCATTTTAGAAGTCGTTACGGAGTCGCCACCCACACCATTGCTGTTGCACGCTGCAACAATACCGTTGTGGCCACATTGATGCAGTCATTGCAGATGTTTAATGGCCCCTACCCCTTCCTCCCGGAAATGCTTCACGCGATCACTTGCCCAGCACCTCGTGGCTATGCAGTCACGACTGGATTTTGCTTCTGCACATGGATCAGGCTCAACACCTCCCAGGGGTTTAACGCTTTCAACCAAAAACACTGCAGCCTGGTGGGCCGGTTGGCTCGAGTGGGCATCGCTTGACCATGCCCAACTGCGGTCGCAAATGATAGATGCCTCCAACGGACAACTTCCATTAACAGGAAGCAACTGTCAGATGACTTGAATGTTCCCAAGGGCACAGCCAACAATTTCTTACCTTGTCAGCGGACTCCGAGTACGTTCCATTCCCATTCCCATAACCATCTCCCAGCATGCGCCTAAGACTTGCTGTTCCTGCTGACAAAAAACCCTCAGATTGATTCTCAGCCTGACCTCAGGATCCGTGACTCGTGTGAAGCGAGAGCACTCTCCATGTGGAATTCATGATCAGTGGAGTTCCCCGGAATCTATCGCCAGGTATCCATGGTGGATACATGGGGGCACCTAGCTCATGATTGCTGCAGCCTCTCAAAGTGCATTCTCTGAAGAGTTGTCCCCAGATCCGTGTGTATATATGCATATTGTATAATATGCACATTATGACATGCCAATTCAAATTAGCAACGCACGCTGATTCGGATCATAAGCCTGTCGTCCTTGCTTATGCATACACCGCCCTGAACCAATGCAACCGTGCTACAGGTTTTCTCGAGCAATCTGTCAATTCTTCACCTCCCGCAGCACCGCAAGTACACATCACACTCTCCTCGCCCTCACCAATGGCGACGACGCCGTGGAACAATGTTCGCCCTCCACCCATTCTACCGCACCCAACCGGCAATCTTTGTTCCCTGATATAAGGGAATATAAATGCGTATAAATGTGAATACATATGTGAATATATATGCGAATATATAAGTGCGTATATATGACATATATACGCACTTATATATTCGCATTGTGAATGTAAGTGCCTATATATGATAATATAAGTGCCTATATATAGGCACTTGCATGTTAGTGAATGTTTCCATTGACCTGGATCCCATTTGTGCCCGTTTCAGCGTGTCGCGGTGGTACTGACGAAGGCAGGCAGGATCGAGGGGTGGCGATCCCTCAACGGCAATTGTACGCTCGAGTCCACAGCAATGGTTTGCAGCCGAGGCAAAGGGACAACAGGCATTCTGTCCTGTATATTCAGTCCGTTCATCAACGTCTTTAATGCAATTTCGTCTCTAATGCAGTTCTTATTGGTTCATTATCTCTTCATGCATTCAGTTTTCAAAAATACTCAATCAGTTCTGGTTACAACAGTGCCATTTATTTCGCTCTCGTTGGTTAATATTCGGTGGGTGTGGACAGAGGCACACATTATGCAATATAACAATCTCATGGTTCCATGTCCTCCATGGCCGAATTAACGTAAAAATGCCATGTTCGTTCATGTTTGCAAATATCTCACCCAAGAAATTCAGCTTTGGGGCTTTCTGATGGCCACACTACCTCTGTTCCAAAAGTCTTGTCCGCTACTGGGATCGCAAAACGGACGCGAAAACTTGCGAGTCACAAAATATACCGAAACAATTCCGATGCGCCATATCGATAGCCATCTGTGGATTCCTTCAACGTGGAAAACGGCGCTACCGTTTTCGAGATATGCTAAGAGAAGCACATACGCCGCTTTCACTTATGCCAAGATTTAGAACGGGGTGCGGGGAGCTCGCCTTACGTAAGGGTATACCCTTTTAAGACGTGTATCAAGCTGAGTTGTCTCTAGGAAAGATGGCTGACAGGTGGTTTGGTATGCACTGAAGATTCAGCCAAGCTCAAACAAGAATCCGCCAAGCAAAAGATGCGGTCTTTGCCGCAGATTTTTGGATTTCAACAGGAAGTGTGCGCATGTTGTGTCTGAGGGCCAAGAGGGACCTAGATTATTGCAAGAGCATTGATCTATCCTGTTCATCAAGGCTAGTAAGGTTTTGCACACAAACCTTGGAATGACCTAGGCTGGTGCCAATATGGTCAATCATTGAAATTGAAATTTCAAATGTTTGAGTCAGCATAGCGGAAGAGATGGTCCACAGAGAGTGTGACTGCAGTGCTGTCAAGGCGCTTGAAAGGCTGCAATAGTGCCTATTCATTGCCTACAATAAGGTTCCTGAACAATTTTTGGGGAAATAGGCTGGCACACATCGGGATAAACTGAGCACAAAATTATGGGGAATTGAAGCCCTGAAGATGATTTATAGGGCCGCCGCCTTCGCTAGGGCTGTGTATGTCTTGCTGGATGGTGATGAGTAATGTAATCAAGATCCCAACTTCCCCGAAATGGACCAAGGAATCCGAATCTGATGACGAATTTACCAATTGAGTTGATCTTGCACAGCTATGGCAAGATTGGACAACGGACAAGACTTGTGGAACGGAGGTAACATTTTGAAGGCCTCGCCTTCACAGGATGCATATTTCCCTTTTCATGAAGGATGCACATCAGTTGGTAATTGCTTCATAATTGGTTGCGCTTCGTTTAGCTGGGTGGTGCTTCGGAAATTACGACTGTCAGCGATGCAATCTTCTTTCCAATCCTGCTTGGGTGCCCTTGTGTGATGTCTCCAGGCAAATTAACTGCAAAGATATAACTGACCCGCTGGAGCACTAACGCTATTGCAAATGGTGCGTTTCGAGCATATTATTTTCGTAATTGTGCGTAATCAGAAAATTTCAAATCCTCAATTACACAGAATTGAGAGTAAAATAAATCGATTTACTTCTGTACTACTGGATAAAGTTGGCATAAGAATAATAACATTGATATTTACTTCTGTGAAGCAAATATTGCACAAAAGTTTTCACAAATATTGTGTAGTGCTTCTCTCTGGAGTATTTTATTGAAGGCCATATGTAAGTTTGCATTAGACGTCATTCTGTTGCTTCTATCATGCGGTATTTATTGTAGTCCAAGCAATAAATAAATGTCAAGTGCAAATTAAGCTTGATCTGGTTATCTCCTTTGCCGCCAACGACTAAGCAGCCACAACACTCACCTCGTTTTCCCGCTATCCTCCCCTCTCTGTGGAAGGAAGAAAATACTGGCTCCGTTTTCAGTGAAAGTATCCCTGAAATTTGCATGCACGACTGCACATGCAGCCCAGAGTTCCTGACGGGAGTGCATAAACAAACGCAGTCATTGGAGAGACACAGCTAAGGACGCGCAGTGCTTTTATGGACGTCCAGCAAGGTGTGGCTGGACATAGGACGACCTGGCTATGTCGTGCGGCACCTAAAAATGGGGTTCGACGCCTCCGTCATTAGCGCTGCAATTGCTTGACGCAAAACTTCAGTGCGTTGCAGACTGGCGCTTAAGCACTTCCCACGCGTCCACATTTAAGTAAATATTCTTATGAGAACCTTCAAGGGCTCTCACAAGAACCTTCAAAACGCGTGCCGGAATGCGCCGCTGACGCGTCCACGCTTGAAAACATTTCTGGTTGGGAATTGCATCAGCGTCCCTTGTCGGCACACCAACAGAATGCCCCGATGGCGTAGAATCAGTTTTCCTGGGTCAGAAACCCTGACACTTTATTGCAGGTGGTGTATACCCCCAAATGATGAAACTGCACATGTAGACACGTTTGCCGACAGCCTAACGCTTCTACATTACGGTCAGGGGGACCGCCATACAGTGGTTTGCTTGAAGCAATCGTTTCTTGTCAGCTGCGGAGCAAGCCTGGTTGCACTTCACGGTCCTTTCAAGAAACAGCCGTCATCGGCGGATGTGCTCAACCCCATCAAAATTACTCAACTTTGTGCGCAATTTTCTTGGGAGCCTCGTCATGTGTGCCCGTTGAGCAGCGACATGGAGTCAGCTTAACATTCCGGTGGCGTAAGTAAGACTGTCGTGCACAAGTAGTGAACACAGCGGTTTCAATCCGAATATCTCAGTCTTGCTGCAACATTGGTGGTCCTTGATAGACAACGTTACAGCTATGCTCACGCTTCCATCCCGGTGTGCCTTGATGCCAATGCTGGCGCCGTCTTGCCGTTTCCGCACAAGCAATTCTAACCCATCTCGGGCAGCTGCAAGCGATGGTGCGTAATCAATGCTGGTATAATCATAGCCTGGCCCCGGCGCGTCAATGGAGCGGCCCTAGAAATCAGGGCGCAGACGTCACCATGAGGCGCAAAGTATGCTGATCGAATGCGGGACGCAAACACGGCCGTCAGGCCAAACACTGCCACCAACTCATGCGCGAAGCAAGATCATCTTCATCTCATTCACCTCATTTGATCATGAAATAAGCTTCATTAGATTCATCTCATTTCATCATGAAATGAAACAGAATCAGGGCATCTTCTTTCTTCACGCACGAGTGGTGGTCCACGCAAAGGGGCCTGGTCGAAAGTTTATGCCGTTTGATGGCCACACCTATCAGATTGGCTCACGTGGTGCGGCCAACCTGATGTGTCGTGGCTGACACCGTCAGCGGTCACAGCGGACTCGCTGTGCAGCCGCACGCGCTCACGTCCGACACCTGCCTTGCAAGATCCCTGGTTCATTGACCTCCGACAGTCCCACTCAACCCACCTGGCCACGACGCCCACCACCACGATCGTCAGCAGGCACAGTGCGGCGGCGAGTGGCCAAACGCGCCGCCCACCGCAAGCCTGCATCTTCAAAGTCGTGTCAGAGAATGCGCCGACGCGCCGGCGGCCTCCCGTTATCCTCTTGCCTCGCGCGGCGTCTTCGAGACGTCGCCGCGGCCTGGGCGCAGCCAGCAGGGCATCAGCCCGCTCCGAGCCTGCCGGCAGCATCGAGCGGATCCTTACGTGCCGAAAGGACTCTTTGGTTAAGGATTCCGTCCCTCTGGATGGGCTGATCTGCCCGCTAATCCCAAAGATGGGCGCAAAATTTGAGGCGGTGGGGCTGCGCAACTCCAAGCGGGGTCGACATGGATATTAGATAATAGCCTATAGACATCCAGACCGTCGGCTGCAGGGACAGCCTGCCGGGCCGACGACACCGAAAGCCAAACGACCGCCCTCGCGAGTGGCACTGCCACTGCAAAGCGGGGTAGCCCTTCGCCAGGCTTGGCTCGGATGCCGACGGACCACCCGCTAGCACGCGACTCACCGTGACTCTCGCCGCTCCGGGGGCTTGATCCACCGGGGCCGTCCGACGAATCGGATCCCCCCCGCCGCGATGTTGCCCACTGCCGGCGGGGCGTCCCCAGGCCCAGGCCACCGCAAGCCGGCGCCGCGCGGTCCTGTGTGTCTCCACGATCGGCCAGACTCTGCCCTGGGCCGCCGCGGCCGGTGCAGATGAGTGTGCTGGCCAATCAGCACAAGGCATAAGCGTGGACGCTGGATCTGGAATTTGAAGTGAGCGGGCGGCGGGCAGCGCTAACTTCTTGTGGATGATATATGTAAAGTTTACCTGGATGGCGGTGGAATCGACGTCCGGAGTTTGACACAAACCGGGCGAGTTCATGGCGGGATTCGCGATGAACCCGAATGATCCGCTTAAGGGCAACCTTCATCCATTTAAGGCACAGTGTTCTCGGTACGGACCGTGAGCATGGTGACGATGACGGTGACGGTCACGGAGACGGTGATAGTGACGAGGCCAGTTGCGAAGACGAGTCACGATTGGGCGATTCTCAAATCACCCCATTCCGCGTTAGGGTTCAGGGTTCTCGGTACGGTGTCGTTGACGGCGACAAAGACGGGTCCGGATTGGGCTCTGCGGCGCTAGGCTTCGGGTGTGTAAGCAATGAGTCTCCGTCTCCGTAGCGTCACCGTTACCGCCACAGTAGGATTGGGTGTGCGGATCTAGGGTTTAGTGTGTGTATGTACTGAGTCTCCGTCTCCATAGCATCACCGTCACCGTGCTAATGGTCCGTATCTCGTTCAAGGGCAGGGTCATTCTGTGCCGTTCTGGGGCCCTGACAGGCGCCCAGGCGCGTTGCTCACAGCGGTGCCCACCAACGCGAGGAGAAAGTGGCAACGAGGCGGGCATGACACCTGCGCCTGTCCCAATCCCCCCGGCCGGCTAGCACGTTAGCGCTGCAGTGGGATCCGCTGGATTTCCCATGCAAACGGCTGGACCGCAGTTGCAATTTGCCCGCAGAATGGCCAGCATTTGCTGACCATCTTTGCGTTCATGGCAAATTGCATTGGGGGCGCTGGGTGAGTGTTTTGAGCGGCACAGGTTGAACACTGGAATCTGCTTGACATGGCATGGTGCTGGCAATATTGATAGTGACTCAGTCACACAATCCGATGTTCACAAGCGATGTAGCAAATATGGCCTGCCCACCCCAATGGGGCAGAGACCAAGACACAAGTCCTGGGGAACATGTAAGTTCTAGCTGTGGTACGTGCGTTGACTGGCCTAGCCTGTGATGGAATGTGAGGACGGCGTTTTCAGCAGGCGACCGCGGAACCGAGCTGTGCTGGCGCGGGTCGGATTCTCAGGGTCGCTGCGTGATGTGCGTGACTCTCGCTCAAAGTTCGCGGTTGGCGTGACGCGGAATGCCGGACTGACCTGTCATGGGCGCTGGAATCGGTGCGCTCAGACGCTCATGGCGGGCGCCATTCATGGTGGGGCGCAGGGGCGGTGCAGGTGGAGTGGAAATGCGCATTACCTCGTGGTCGCCGGTTGGGGAGAGTGGCGCGCCCCGACCGCTCTGCAGTGATGGGCGTGGCGCCACCGGCGTCTTAGTAAGGGGGTTTACCACTGCTGGCCCCGAGTTGGAGGGGTGGCAGGGCCTCGGTCGACCGAGGCGACCGACCGACGGTCGACCGACCGGTCGGTGCCTTACTAAGGCGCGGGGTGGAGACAGGGCCCTGGTAATATTGGGCATTGCTTTGATGTGTGTAAGCGGTGTTTTTTCGTTTTGACCGGGCGCGCCCACTCGTCTCAGGAACCGGTGGCGGCGGTTGGTCGGCCAGTAGCCTATCATGAGGTGGGCATGGCAGCCCCTAGCCCTGATCGAGCTTTGTTGGCGCATGCGCTGCCTTGCTTCAAAGCGGTTGGACGCTGGCACCTCGGCATTGGGTGGGCGACGGTGAGGGTGGTAAGCGAAAGCGCATAACGAAGGGGGGTTGAAGTCCAGCAAAGTACTGCTGCGTGTGCGATAAGGGATTTTCCACCCTGGAACGCGTTGTGGCCATCAACGTCTGGGCCCGAGTTTCTCATTTCAATTCGCGCTAACTCTGATCAACTTGCCGCCATTTTGTGGTTAAACGCTGGGCAAGTTGTAACACCGCCCACACCTGGTACGGATTGCCCTGGGCTGCTTGCGGGAAATTTTGTGAATCCGGGGGTGGGGCGTCGTGTGCGTTCACGTGGAGCTGATCGTGGGAGCAAACTCGGGCCGCGGTCCTGCATTGGTGCGTGCATCAGCCGCGCTGCGCCCAAGGTGCCACATATCCACTCAACTGCCTGTCGTACCGTTTCTCTTCTCCTCTTCTGCTGGACAGGGTCCTCTGTACACACTGGCCACGCGCGTTTTCGTCAGGTGAATTAGATGGCACCCTTATCAATGCTCTTTCGCGCATATGCCCAGGCCATCGAATCAGTTTCCATTACACTCGCAAATTGCGAATCTCTGCAATGGACGGATAGACCGTCCGCGAACTCAATTGTGGGGCAATAATGATCTGCCTAGATCCGTCTGCGCGTTCGCGGAAGGACCGTCTGTCTGCCAATTGGAGCCACATTCTTTCCAGTCATCCATCTGTGAGAGTCCACCAGGTCATCCCATGCAGTATGCACGGGGCGCAGGGCAGATACCCTTCGTACGACAGTTACGTATGTGATCCACCCAGACGAACGGTGGTCACTATGTGGCGACACGAGCTATTTTTCTATTCTACGGCCTTGCACTGTGTCGCATGCCTGGGGCAACAACGCTGTTGCCCACGTTAACGTTCTCATTGGGGCTGGGGTGGACTGTGGTGGGTTGGGTTGGGTGGGGTTATGGGGCCATTTGCTCATAGAATTGGAGATGTCAGTATCCGGGGGGAAGGCTGCGGCAATGAGCATGCGCTGTAGAGGTGTGGAGGAAGAATTGGGACCCCATGCAGTGGACCCCAACACTTCATCCAATGTCCCAACAAAAGAAAGGACGGCCATGGGCAACCAATGCTGCGCACTGGCGTGTTTGCGGGTCACGGTCCTAGACGAGCTGCGGGCGTGGGCGGCCAAGGATGCACCCGGCTGCATTGCATAGTGCTGATGAACGTGATGTCAATCGCAAGATAACTAAAAATGAGCACCCTGGAAACTGTTCCATTGACCACGCTATGTCATGCAATGTACAGAGCTGGAAATTTGCGACGCTGGGGGCCGGTTCTTGCTGAACGTCCTCAGGAACGCCAGCAACATGACTGGCTGGTTGTTGCACTGTATGAATAGGCATAGGGACATGTAACAGTACTTACGTACTTCACTGCATACTGCAGTGAAAATAAATATATGGATCTGATCTCGAAAGCCTCCAGCCATTGCATTGCGCATGACAAGGACCGGCATAGCAATGCCACTTTTTCCTCCATTTCAATCCCCAGTTAAATTGACGGACATCGTTTACAATGTACCATGCGTAGACACGGGACTCCTTTTTCCCGCCAAGATGGCCGTGCCAACCATATGTGTTGTTCACCGGTTATGGTGGCAGAACTCTGAAATTCTAGAACCAACTGCGCCACCAGAGCGGCCGCCGCGCTTGTGGCCATTGGTGATCGACTCAGTCACATTGGTGATCTGATCAAACCGCACAATTGGTACTGATGTGGCGCAGAGGTTCGCTCTGCCAAGCCAGATCATCGGTCGCTTGAACTGAAACCAGATGCACATATATCATTGCACAAGCGCCCCTCAGCATCACATGTCAAAACCGATCCACCCACAGACCGCCCACCGCCTATGCCACACAAAATGTCTTCACTATACCCAGAGCTAGACAACAGGGCTTGAAAACAACAGCGTGGGGCCCCTCATCCATCAGTAGTGTTCGCGCCCTGGCACCAATACAAAACGCTGCACACTTCAGAAGGCCAGCAAAACTGACATGTAAAGTCATCGGCGTTTTCACTGCTCGCCCCATTTGACTCAAGTAGATCCTTTACTTGCTCGGAGCCCCATTCAATGGCCCAATCCAATGGCGTATCTCCAGCACCGTTGACTCCCTCCACATCTGCTCCGGCGTCAATGAGCAGTTCTGCCACGCGCAGGGCGTCCTCGCGCGCCGCATAGTGCAGTGGCGTGCTCCCCAGTTCATTCCCAGCGCTGAAATTCGCCCCTGCCTTTAGCAGCGCCGATGCAACAACCATGTTGTCTTCTCTAGTGGTCATATGAAGGGCTGTGGCTCCAGAAATGCCGCAGCAGGCGTTAGCGTCGGCTCCCTTGGAAAGCAGATCCTGCACCAAAGCGCCTGTTGAAGAATTCTCAGGAGCTCCGGCCAAGCTCATGAGGTCCTGCACAGCACACACGGGGGCTGCAGCTCAAGGTGCTGCAGCACAAAAACGCTGTGCAATCGTAGCTAGCCACCGATGCGCTGTTGCGCAAGCCCGTCCATGCACCTGGCTCTTCTCTTCTGAGACTCAGTATGACCCAGGGATATTCAGCGTACGCTTGGTATACTGCACATCACGTCCGCAAGGTAACCCGCCCACAACGGCAGGCCATAATCGGCGAAGAGTGAATGGTCATGTACGTAAACATCTCCGTTTGGCGAGAACCTATCCCCACCCAACACATGCACAACTGTATATGAAACAGTGCCAAAGTAGTTGAGTGTAATAAAACAATTCCATAAACGTTCCATCGCATACAATGCCCAAGATCATTGCCTCAGCTTGCGCTTCGCTGCCCAAATTAAAAGAAATTGTTGCATCCTGTGTAAAAGTAAAAAAAGCTGGCAGTCCTGTGGCACCTGAATTAGGGTGGCTGCTTTCGACCCAAAAGCTCACCAAAGCATCCCATCACAATGCACGCGTCGGTTCTTTGCCACCAGTGCAAAGAATCTAACGGAGCCCTTGTCCCAAGTTCAGTTCCAGCCAGTGGACCAATCAGTACAGATTGGCATGGAGATCGGCTGCCAGAACATGCCTAGGTCCTGGCACCTGACGAGCGCCTGACACATCCTAAGCGCCCACGTCGCCCAATCAGAAGCTCGTTAGCTAAAGCTAAGGGAAGGCGCCATGTTGAGTTTTTGACGCTTAGCGTCAATTTGACATTAGGCTCAGCTCCCCCCCCACCCAACCCCAACCCACCCCACCCCAGCGTCAATGTTTGTCGAAGCCAGGATGACTCAGCGACATTACCTAACAGCGGAGCAATTTCCAGCCGCTTTTTAGAAGAAAAATCACTCAGAATTGTACAAATCTGCGTGGACTCAAAAATTGGATTTTAAATGCCATTATAAGCAAAGCGGACAGTTTTGATGACTGTAAATTGACACATTGTCAGGACTTCCTTGAAGACTGAATATTGAAGGCAGGTTTGGGAACAAGTCACGAGCGTTTTGCTGCTGATCGGCAGCTTTTTGAGGCATCTTTCCACCTTAACTCGATTTGTTCCAATAACGTAATCTCTTAATGTCACAGGTCTGAGCCCCACCCCCACCCCCACCCCCAGCATCAAATTGACGCTAAGCGCAACAAAATTGACATAGTAACAACCTTTCGTGCAAAATGTCGGTAAGGTCCGAAAGGCTACATTGTGCGCAACATCACGATTATGTGTTTTTTGGGGCAAAACGGTTGTGCTCAAGATTGGCCGTTAAAAAACAAGGAAATTTGTGCACAACTTCGCCAATTCTGAGTGCACAAAAAGAGAAGACGATGCATATTCTGTTGTTTTCCATGACCCCCTTACCGACATTTTGCACGAAAGCTAGTATAGTGTCCTCCCCAACCAAATTATCACACATTGCTCCCTTGGTACCTTTGATATCCTTACCCGATTGAGCCTATCTTGTTCTCCGGTGGCTTCGAGAGGAGACTGCACAAAATGTCAACGGAACGTTTAAAAACTCTGGCAATGTTTGATATCCACACATGACATCGCACTGACAGATGCTGGGTGGGCTCTTTACCTGGTGGGTTCCTCTAGAGAAAAGTGCCGATGTGTTTTTTTTTCTCAGGAGATTCGCCAACCGGAAATTTGGATTAACATATGATCGCTTTCTGCAGCAAAGCCAGTCGCCAGAAGCAGGGCTGTGAGCCTTGCAGTGGCAGGCAGACAGCGATCAACAGCGGGAGCCGTTGCTCGTTACACGGTACAAGATCTTATGTGCAGCGTCTCCCACCAAACGCAGGTGATCTGCGCCAATCATCCTCAGTGTACGCATTATCGTCAAGAAGCCCACAATCATGATCACAGCGGAACTTTCTGGTGCAGAACCTGAAGCGAGTTCAGCCATTGCCAGTTGGAACGGTCGCATTGGCGCAAGCTACAAGCGCTTGAGTCTGGACACCCGTGTGGGGGCGCCATCCCACCCGCTAGCCAGCGGCGTATATAGTTACCTATAGGCCTCGACACAGATTTTTGGTCTACCCGAAGGCGGGGCGCCAAGTCTGCTGAAGCAGATTGGAAAAAAGTTTGGAAATTTTTACATGGCGCACGGAGCTTCTTTGCAACAACGGGGCCTCATACTGGCCCACATAATATTGGGATACATTACCGCTTCAGAGCCTGCTGGGGGTGGCGAAGTAGCCGACTCCAGAGGCGGCGGTTGAGGCTGAGGAGCATCTATCTGCATTGCGACGAACAACAGCCAGTAAGTACCAATACAAAACTCGATGGGCAAAATTAAATATCCACAAATTGCATAT
>CAJHUC010001039.1:0-74111 GCA_905146915.1 Ostreobium quekettii | reverse complement strand
TGCATGTCGCCAGTTCTCGCCCGACTTCCATCCTGCGACCCCAGCATTCTCTGTGCCGCTCCCACTGCTGTGGCGGCGGACCAACACTGCACCTCCAACTTGACCTCCCACGCTGCCATACCGCATCGCTGCAACTCGCGACATGTGGTGCTCATGGACACCAATCCACTGTGGACTCTTTGCCAGTCCTCCACTGCACTCCATACCCGCCCAATCTCTCAATCCACCCGTCGTACTCCTCTTGCGAGTTATGCCACCATACCAGCGCTTTAAATGACACCAAATTTGTTGCAGCCACACCTAGTGCCGTATAATGTCCTCCACCTGACCGTCCCCACCGCTCCAGCTTCGCACATCATCCAATCGCAACTGCATCCACTCTTAAATTGTACTTCGGCAACCATTAACACTGCTCATCGCATGCTTTTCCTTTCTTGTGCTGCAAACTGCGGCAATTCCTGGCCGGCCCCCAAACTGCCCTCCCGCCATGGTCTGCTCAGCACGGCTTTCCCCCTGTCATGGCGGTACTCGCCCCGCTCGCGGCAGCAACCAACCCTTCCCCCACACAGCCACCCCAGTCAATGAACTCACCCCCCCTCTCCTCTTCTACCTCCCTTTTGTTCTTTTTCCATTTCCTTTTTCCAATTCTTCCCATTTCTTCCCTCTTCTCTTCCTCGGCGCTGCGTGCAGGAATGCATCGGCTCGTTCTTTTGCCTCCCTTCATCTCTGAAAAGAGACAGGCAGCAGCAAGTTTGCTCGCTTACGTAAAGCTGGCAGCAAATTTACCGCGCTTCCCACCCCTTTCCTCTGTACCGTCCCTCTCTCGTTCGCCTCTACGCCACCGCCCCCCGGGGCGTCGACCATGCGTTCACCGGTCAGCGAGTCCTTCTCCCCGTCCCGTCGGCCCCGCTGCCCCACTTCGCGTAGACGTCCACCCACGTGCTGTCCCCGTAGGCGCTGCCGGACTCTTCCGGATGGCGAACAATCTCGAAGCGGTCGCCGCAGCGGCCGCGGGGTAGGTCCGCGCTGATGGCGCCTCCGTCCATGAAGTCGCGAGGCAGGCAGCCCTTCTTGCAGTTCGCCCTGGGGAAAGGGGCAGTGCGAGTTGGATCAGTGGTCGTCGTGATGAATTTTCCATCGCCACCATCACTCATTTCAACATAACAGAAAAATGAGGTCAGCTTCCTATTTTGCCCGAGCAAAGCGGACTCTGTGATCAGTTCTTTGAAATCTGACGTTCAACACGCGAATTGGATCAGTCATCGTCATGACGGAATTTTACGTAGCTAGGCAAGGGTGCTGGATCAAACATTAAGCGCTTCGGCCGCGCGATGCAATTAAGCAGAAGCGCAGACATCGCAAGATGCTGCACGGCATCGCGTTTCAGCCCATAAGAAGGAGAAATTCATCGCCATTGTCGTGGTCATCATCGTCAACGGAAAGGAGAAATTGAGCAGGCTGCATTGCGCCGTGGTGCGCGTGCCTCAGGCCAACAGTAGCATCACCAACATGAAAGTGTACACATCCTCCCTGGTGGGCATTGAAGTGCAACTTACCACAGGATGTTACGTAAATTGAGCCAGCTACCCTGCAATTCAATAGGTTCTTACTCCCGTGTCAGTGAAAGAAAACTGGTCCGATTGTGCTGGCCACAATGCACGCAATGCCTGACTGGCCGGTCACACCATGGTGTGACGATCCGTGTCCGGATTTTTATGTTCATTCATTTTACATGCTTTGTGATTAAATTTATGTTCATGTTGCTTTTCTTTCATCTTATGCCCATTCATTTTGCCGGTCGTGTGAATGAGCGAGTCGACATGCGATCGATGTGTGTGGGCTCCGTGACGCATGCAAAAGATGATCCGAGCAACAGGCTTCGAATTAGAACATCCGCTCCCATCAGGAGCACTGTGACATAGACCATGCCGCCGCCGCTTTGAAGTGCAAAAGGAAATTTCGCTTTGTATCGCAACATGAGCTGAGACGAGCACAAGTAAAAAACTGGGTCAAAATGCACGTTGTTTAACCGCGTAATTCGTGCTAAAATCATGGACACTCACTTAATCGTTATTAGACGGCTGGGGGCAATTTTCATCCAATAATTGCACAACTTTTCCACCTTTTAAATCGTGTTGCACGATACATGATTTTCAAAACTGTGTATTTCGGCCTTCTTTTCCTAATGAGAATGGTGGAACCGGCCACGAAACACCTGTTAGTAACTTTGGCTATGCGTTTTCAGGGCAACTACATGTTGTGTTGTGTTGCATAACATTGCGCCATGCTGCGTTGCATTCCATTGGACTACATCGCTTTTGCGTTGTGTTGCGTTAACACGTCACGTTACGTTACAACTGCATGTTCCCAACAGTCCCTACAAACAACTGCGCAAGTTCTGCTGTACTTGGACATGTGCGGGTAGCCAGTACAGGTAAGATGTGCAGGAATTATTCCAGGACAAATCGCGGTTGGCAACGTCCCTGCGTGACTTTTGATGTTATCATAGCTCAAAACTGATTGTCCACGGCGAACCAAAACAGGCGTGAATGAGCCATTGCGGCTAACTCCTGGGAGGGGGCGCAAGACCCTGATGATTCAACCCTTCCGCATAGTAACGTAACGCTTGGCCTTATTCTGCGTAGAGAAGTCAGCATATTTCTTGTGGAGCAACATGAGACAAAAAAACTCTCTCAAAAGGAAAATTCCAAGGGAAAAGCGTAATGTTGAAATTTTCTGATGGGAAAGGGTTGAATGTACTGCGGTAGCTGTCGGGGGGACCTGAACATGGCCAGGTGCAAAAGGTCTGATGGGGGGCAATTGATGCCAATATGTAATCCGCGCCATAGTATATAATTCACAATACTGTGATTGAAGTCACAATATATAATTCATGCCATGGCGGTGGCACAAATACCTATCGGGGGGCCCGAACATGGCCGGCTGGGCCTCCCTCGCCCGTTCGGGATTGATCGTGTAGAATCGCCGCGAGGTGGTTTCAAAATGCGTCACGAACTCCGATCCGTCGTGCCTGAAGGACAGACGCGCCGGCAAGCACACAATGTCAAGAAGAAGCACTGCAATAAATTTGTTTGCAGCTAAGCTGTTATGCATTTTAAGCACCGTTTAAACGGTGCTTAAAATGCATAACAGCTTAACTGCATCCCTAATTGTAACATGAAAATTTGGACGGAAATTTCCGTCCAAAAGTTAATGTTACAATTAGGGATGCATAACTTGGCCTCTATTGCGGTGCTTACAACTCGTGTGACTCAAAACCGAGTGCAGAGTCTTGCAGCTCCGAGCTCGAGACTGACTTCGATGCATGTCAGCTGCAATAAGTACAGGGGCCACTATGGATCAGCACTATGGAGTGCTGTGGAGCATGTACTGGCAGTACTGGGAAGTACAGAAATTGATACTGACGGCAGCCTTGGATTTCCCCAGCGGCGTCATCTCCATTCATTGTATGGTTAAGTAATGATGCCCCTTTTTCCATACATTGGCACCTGTGCGGTTTACTGGCGGGGTGCGCGTTTGAGTGGAATGGCGCCTTGGAAATGTGAGCGTATTCTCACATATCCCTGCTCAGCAAGCGCGACAATTCCAAGAACCATTTCCCTCGATGGAATTAGCGGACTTCTCACACAACATCCGCCCATGTTCAGCAAAGTCAAGCATGTCGCAGCCATGCGTCAGCATCATCACACGATGACACACGCATGTGACATCGTGCGGCGGTGCTGGACCAGCGATCGCAAAGGCCCGCATACTGCACCTACACCTGTACGTACATATTGTAGTGCAGCGGTACATTTGTGCGAAGATGTTGTAGTTTACATACACCTGTTATGTACATACTGGTACGTGCTGTTATGTACACATAGCCATCAGAGCTTGCTCCTTCTGCCATTATGCCTGACAGGCACCGCGCCACCTTGTCATTTCCCACCTTGGCAGCGTGGGGCCGTATTCCCACTTGGGATGGGGCCGCTGCGTGGGCCTGGCTGTCTGAATGGTCTTGGACAAGTTCCATGACGTAATGAGGGACTTCTTGCGAGTGTCTTCCTGCACCTCGTGGAGGTGGCTCTCCGCCTCCTGCTTGGTAGTCAGGTAGTGGCTCTGGCAATGCGCTAAACAGCTCCGTCAAGGGAGGAAAGAGAGGCACTTCCGAACAAAAACAATACAGATGAAATTGGAACTGAAATGTTTAGCTGCTTGTAGTCTCGGATTCGATGGATGTCTGATTCTAGAGATTAAAAGTTGATTAATATAATGCGCAGATGGATCCATGGTATGTACGTGGAGTACGAGTTAGATCTAACTTCCGCAATGTGAAAGGACTGGTACTTTAGTCAGCTTCTGGCCTGTTCTTGGTGACACGCTGTGCCATCGCTGCACCTCTTTTTTTCTTTTTTATCGACTCGTACCAACCAACTAGTAATGCTAACCAGGCTTGTTGTCTACGTTGGCGGCTCCATTTTTGCGTTTACGTTTTCAACGCGCAAGAAAGCGTAAATAGATAAACAGCCATATTTAAGCATGTTTTGCGTTTAGCAGATACGCCCATATTACATGATAATGGCCCCCAATCAAGGAACAATCCTCCACTCTCTCCAGAACCATCAACACAGAGCAAACCTCGCCCTCAACAAGGGCAACGACGTCGCCCAGCAGAAGATCGTCTTTTGCGTATTTCAGCGCGTCCCGCTACCATCCCCCGGACTCCCTGAGTCTGCTGTACTGTCTTTCAGTACACAGGGACAATTCTTGCCCATTTTCACGTCTATTTACGCGGAAAAAAAGTAAAAACCATTGATATGCGTAATTTGGCGTAATTGAAAGTGTTTGCGCCGCAAATAGCAAGCCTGACGCTCATCACTAATAATTCAAATGCATTCCTTCAATTTTGGTAATGGCTCCGTGTAAATTTCCAGCGCGCATGCAAAATCTCTGCTCATCGACATGCACGGCAAAGCGCTGCCGACAACCCAATGGAAATATTCAAATCGGGAAATGCAATTAAACTCGACTACCACGCAAATCGAATGCTCGCTGAATTTTCTAGGTGCAATCATTGATGCCATCATCCTTTCCGAAAATCTACTGCTGGAGCGGGCTCCTGAGGAGCAGAACTCACCGCCACTTCCCATGCCGATGTATCGGTACGTTGGCTGCCCTGCCCATTGGCAGTCTCAGTCTTTTGTAGGCGATCCTCCCACCAGTTATCTGCAATCAATAGAAAAAAATGTTGAATGCAATTATGAATTTTATATTCTTATTCAAAATTAGAAAAAAGCACTTTTTGATGGTACTTACAAAAGATCAAGGTGCCAAAAATCTCGCATGCTTACTTCGCCATTATACTATGGATATTTCCTGGTTGATTTTGATTACTTGTGCAACAATTTATCTACAAAAGACGATCTATAGCAGTGGATGCAGCATATGCGGAGAGCATCGTGAAATTATTGGTTGCGCTGATGTCTACGTGCAATGCCATGACATTTTCATGACGACCAGTGATCACTGGTCGCTTGCCATCGTGTACATATCGCTCTGGTGGCGTGATTGGAATTAGCTGCCGTGCCATCTGTGTTAGAAAATTTTCCTTTCCATGGTGGCCATGAAATTTGCGGTCTGCAGCTGATTTTAGGCTGCTTGGAGAGCAATTTTGCATCGAGGCATGTGCCTGCTATTCCTGGAACCAATCACTTGCTTTCTTGCATTGGGTTGTAGCTTCAGGGATGCCAGTAGTCTTCTGACGTGATGAGTTTGCCTCTGGGAAAATCCGAGCTTGTGTGAACAACTACTCAAAACTGCTATTTAGCACTTCTACTCGCAAATTTGGTTGCAGCACATGTTTTTGAAGCCGCTCCTATCTGCAATGCTGCAGCCACGGGCATGCGATATTGCTGCGCTATTGTGCTACTATATTTAAGGGCGAAGACGAGTACAATAAACCGTATTCAGCTGTTTAGGAAATGAGCTGACGGCTTTACCGTTCATGGTCTTGTTGGAGTAAAATCGCAGCTGAGCTGGCATCATTGGCCTTCCCACCGCCATCTTTCACAAGTTCTGCAGTTAAAACCATCTCTTCAGTCCCCGGCAGTTTTGTTCCGGCAGAATGAGACACACGCAGCCCCAGTGCCCACCGGCATGTACCACAGCAATACAAGTTGTCTGAACTGTCTGAATTTATGTAATTTGATACTTTTCAAAGCGCACCCCGTGAGGTGTTGGACTGGGGGTAACTTGGAAGTTGCAGCATGTGTTGTGTTTGCAGATGCTGCGACCAGGTGAATATAGTGTGAGCAAGTGTCTCAGATCGGCTCAGCAGTCAGCCCAGGAGGAACAGCAGGTTGCAAGGCACGCATCCAGGCTTGGAAGCATTTGCAATGGTAAACGGAGGTGTTGCCGGCATGCACGCTCGGCCCTGCGCAGTGCCAACCGCCCAGCAGCTGTGTGGTTTACTTTCCTCCCCTTTGCAAATGAGATAGAAATATGATGTGGAATTTGTGATCCGGCTTTCGACGAAGCCGGCCAGACTACGGGTGGCTGAGATGCCCGTCAAACTGCAGAGCAGGTTTCGCAGGCAGATTTGGCGGTTTGATGGTACTATTACGAGTACAGTGAATTGAAAGTTAGGCTTACATTTAGGCCCTTTCTGCTCTTTACCCCTGAATCCAATTTCCTGTCTCGGCACAATCTTGCAGATTTACAACGAATATATTAAGCAATGAGAGAGATTTTCTTCAACTTGTCTCTGGAGCTGACCCAACTCAATGATGTTTAACTGATGAGAATCACTATTTACGCATCATAATACGCACAGAGAAAATAAGGAAATGCTTCCAAGGAAAGTCACTAAAGAATAAAGCAATGCAGCGTCGCATCAAATTTATTGCACTGATGACGGCTACACACTAGCGCGCGCGAGAAGCCGTCGGATACCCATTAGTTCCTAGTTCAAGCGTTTAGGGAACGCGACGCGCCGCCAAGTCGCCACCCCGGCGACCACAGCCGTTCCGCAGCGCCCCTCCCCTTCCTTCTGTCCGCCAGCCCCACGGCAGCCCACAGGAATACGGATTCCAGAATGCAGGTCGAGAATCGAAAATTTATCGATATAACCATCGGTTGCTGTAGCTGCGCACGTGCTCCACGCAGTCAACGCAGTCAACGGGGTCAACGCGTGCCTAGGGACTTGTGCCAGCCTCCCATGTTCACCTGCCTAACTCGACCCCTGATGTCTCGCAGTACCCCAAGCGCCTCCAGTTGAGGTGCTGCCGCCCTGCCTTTGCCGATTTTCCGTGTATGCGTGGTCTTGGGAGGGGAGGGAGTCGGGGGTCAGCCCGGTGTGTTTTGCTGACGAGGCGGTTTTGCGGGTGGATCCACCCGTCCGGACGGGTGCTCAAAGTTTGGGGTTCTCGCCGGGGCGGAATAAAAGAACAAGACCAAGGGCGCGGCGCTGATGGGTTTTGTAAATCTTTTGGCAGCGTTTATAAACGCTCCCTCAATGAAGATCGAGTAGAGACCCAACACAGAACTTGCATCTTCAGTCAAATCAATGAATAAAAAGAATGTGCAAAAGTCAAAAATCCAAAACTCACATTAAAGTCCAGTCTGATCCATTTAGAGCTACTGGGAGTCATTGCTACCTCCTACTTGGCAAAATCACTTTGCCGGTGATGTTTGGGAGTGCGTTGCGTCATGGGATGATGGTAGATTTTTAGTTCCAGTGGGAGCCCATGGGCCAGGGACTGAATCTATGAGATCAAGGGCATCATGCCTTCATCAAACACCATCAAGAAGTACAGCAGAACAGGCTTTCTGTGGTCAATCACAATGCAGCATTGCGATTGAGCGCATCAGCTGCGCCGCACTTATTGTTGCCGATATTTGTTGTACAGTTTCAGCAGTATATCTTCATCAGATAGCCCTTGTCCACAGCGGATCGTGCAGGACCGAAATACCGCGCAAATGCACAACGCCCGCGTTGCCAAAGCAGCGCCCGATGGGTGTTGCAGGAGAACGTCGCGGCTGCCCGTGCCCTCTCAAAATGCGAAATTTAAAGATGCCACCAAATGAGGATCGGCTCTTCTTCCCTTTACCCGCGGACATCAATTTTAAATGCGCAAGGGCCGCAAGGAACAGCCGGTGGCAGCGCCATTTTGCCGTTGAGCAGCGACGACTTCTGGCAGGCTTGTCATTTACGTTTACGTTCACATTTACGCTTTTGGCAAATTGCGTTTTCACGCGTGAAAACGTAATTTGCCAAAGAGGCTATCTTTTCGACTGTATTTATGTCTTTATGGACATTTATGACACCGAAGTAACACGAGAAAATTCACGCACAATGGTCAATCCTACACCTCCTCGAGCACCCGCAACATAGCGTCGACTTCGCACTCGGTAAGGGCCACGACGGCGTGGAAAAAGAGTTCGTTTTCTGCCCAATACATCGCGTCTGGCTGCTACTCCCCGGACTCCCGAAAGCTGTATGTACTGTCCTTATGTACAAGGGGCTGTATTTAAATACACCCCTTGCACAACGTAAATTTGCACTGTTTTTACGTATTTGTACGCGATTTTACGTGTAAAAAGGTAAAAACTGTTTTACACGTAAAGACGTAAATACGATCTGTGTTTATGGCGTATATAACAAGCCTGGCTTCTGGCGTCGCCGAGTTCCAGGTCGACCATGAGAACATCACCCAGAGTTGAGGAATGTGTGGATGACGTCATCCAAAGCTATGAGAAGGGGGAGGATTCTACAGTACAGTGCTGTACAGTACAGTATTATACAGTATAGTGCAGGAACTGGCGCTGAGTTTCCTTGATGGTGGCCCCCCCCTTTGCCTGCGGGAATTGGAAATCGGACATATGGGCCGATAGATCCGCGTTGCGTTGACGCGCCGGTGCTCACGCGGTGGCGTTCGATTGCATTCATTGATTTGCGATTGATTCATTGCCGCCTGGGCGGGTTTGTACAAATTTCTCCAAGGAATTCACTGAGGCTACTGTCTGATGACCTTGGCTAAAGAGCACCCCCTGACACTGCCGAACTCGGGGGAAATTGGGAGCCGTTTACAACCTAAAGCTTCTTATCAGCATGTAAGATTGTTTGGGAATCTTAACACAAAATTCAGTTATTATGTGCAATGATGCAGTTCTCATAGAATCAATATCAACATATTTGAGTTGCAATTCATGCAGCAGTGTGGGCTCATTTTCATTAAATGCAGCGCCGAGCAATGCGGCAGCAGTGCCTGTGTATATGACGGCTCGTCAACACTGAAACAGGGGTATGAACCAGTAAGAACGTAAGTCAAATATGCTACTACTGCTGTATGGCAGTTGCTGAAGCATTTCCGGCATTGCGTAGGTGGCAAAGCAGCCACAGTGCTCCATCATCGTCAGGCCTGAGTCCAGATGCATGTAAGCCAAGTGGACAGCATAGCTCAACATGTTGAAAACGAACATACAGCGCACCTGCGTCTTTCTCGGTGTTGTTTTTTGGTATTGAGAGTCAGTAGTTGGTACATCTCAAACTTTCAAACCACCACAGCCCCAGCTGGACGCCAACAGCACCAATTGGACGCCAGAAGCTGGCAGCCAATCCAACCAAACATGGTCGCATCCCCGCCCCTGGGATGTGATATTTCTTTCTTTCACCACACCAATCCACACCAATCCATAGAAATCTTCGATGGAAAGCGAACTTTGGTTCTCATGGGCCCCACGCACTGCGATTTCGCTTGCCCTGCAGCTGCCAGAACGGCCAGTGCCTCAGCCGAACGGCACCAGCGCCAAGTGGGCGCCTCAAGCTGAAACCCATCCAACCAACAACAGCCGCATCCCCACCTGGGATGCGATATTTGTTCAAGAAGAAACACTGGCCAGAGAATTCTCTGGCGGCAACCCCCTTCCCAACACCAATCCGCAGGAGGCCCCAGAAATCTTCGGCTGTAGATTGAACGCCCCCGGGCCTCATGCACCCGCGATTTCGCTGGCGCGGGTCCCAAGAGATGCCACGCCGGACCAGATCGCCAAAGCGCCCCAGCCCCCGCCTCTCCCCCCTCCCCGGCACCCGCCCGCCTCGCCGCCGACGGCCGGAGGGTCCGCCATGGCTCCCGTGGGAGTGCTCCCGGATGTGGTACGCTCGCTCGGAAATTGAAGATCGCACCTCGAAGAGTTTTGCGCGCCGCTAGCTGTTCGCCGCCGCGAGCGTCGGCGTTTGCCTGGCAGCACGGCGGAGACGCGCGTGCGACTTTTTGCTCTTTTTAGTTGCGCGATGGCTGCGGGCGTTCCAGGTTTTGGCGCCGAACGGCCTGCAGTTTGAGCGATCGCGAAGGGCCGATCGGCTGTCGCGCGCTGGTTGAAGTTTGGCGCAGCAGGGCCGAGTTGACCGCGAGGCCGATGCGTGAATCGACGCCCGGGGGGTCGATTGGGGGATGCGTCGTTCGCGCCGCGGACTTCGGGCCGGGAATCCTGCGGGTATGCTTTGCCGGCGCGGAGGTGAGATTTTATGGATTGCTGATGACGCCGATTGTGTCCCGTGGTGTGGCTGCAGCTGAGAGGGTGCTGTGGCGCTGGGCTCCCCAAGCTCACGAATGGTGAGTCGAATCGGCCTGCCCCTGCCGCCAACCGCAGTGGTCAGATCGCGAGAATGTGCGGGCCAGTCCCCTGTGTCGCGTTGCTGGCTGTCGCTCTGCTGCGTCTTTAAGCTGTGAAGCCGTGCTGGTATGGCCAGTTGAAGTGGTGCATGTACACAAGCGTGTGCAGCTCTGAGAGTGGGCCGTCCGCTGCTGGGGGCCTGCCTTTTTGCCGCAAAAACTCGCCTGCTCTGATGCGCCACCCATGCTGCGCCGATTGTCCCCCGCTGTGCCCGTGATGGGCGCCCTTTGACCATTGCCCGCTTGTGTTCGGGCGCGCGCCCCTCCCCTGCGGCCTGCGGCAGCGACGACCGTGGGCCGCACTCGCCTCTCGGCGCCATTCTGCATTCTCTCCCGGCCAAAAGGAATGCGCCAGGGGACCCTGTCGCGACGCAGCCACCCGCCCACCGCTCGATCTCTCCACTTCCCAATCCACAGCTCGAATAACTTTTGTCTCCTCCAGCCCTCTGAAGAGGCCCGAAGCCTGCTCATGCCCGCGCCCAGGAGCCAAGTTCCTGAGTTCAAAGTTGCCCCTTTAAAAGACGAAACAGTTCCCAGTCCACACCTCGAACGAATTCTTTCAGCAGCCCTCCGAAGGGGCCCGAAGGCTTCTCATGCCTGCGTCCAGGAGCCTAAAACGTTGCTTTGGATGTGCCTGTGAAAGACAAAGCAGTGCTCATGCCCTTGGTGTGCACAGGAGCGGCCCACTGCCCAGCCTCCCGTGGCGCCCACCCTCGCCGGCGGCCCTCCCCCGTCGCCTGCCCCGCCTCGCGCCGCAGCCCGGGCCTGGGCGGCATCGGCGCCGGCGACGGCGAGCTGGACAAGCTCTCCGAGGACGAGATCGGCACGTGGATGGAGTCAGGGCCCCCCACCCCCCTCCTGGACACTGTGAACTACCCCATCCACATCAAGAACTTCAACTTGGGCCAGCTGAGGCAGCTGTGCAAGGAAATCCGCTCGGATATCGTGCACACTGTGTCCAGCACGGGGGGGCACCTGGGGGCCAGCCTGGGGGTGGTGGAGCTCACCGTGGCACTGAACTACGTGTTCAGCCTGCCGGAGGACAAGGTGATCTGGGATGTGGGCCACCAATGCTACGGGCACAAGATCCTGACGGGCCGCAGGAGCAGGATGAAGACCATTAGGCAAACAGGGGGCCTGTCAGGTGAGGGGCCGCGCTGGGCGCTGGATCAGTGCGACTGGCAGTGTTGGGATGGGTGTTGAAAGTTGGCGGGCAGGCACCAATAGGAAGTATTAGGTTGGTTGGAAGATCGAGAAAACAGGCCATGCACTGAAGTACCCCTCCCGTAGAGAATGTGTTGGGGGTTTGTGTGCTCTGTGGTGAAAGAGGAGCTGCCGAATTGTTGTGGGTAATTCTAGAGAGTGCAGTGCAAGGCAGCGTACTGCCTGTGCACCGTGCAGGTGGTACTGAAGTGATGAGACCCTTTTGTTGTTGCATCTTGGCGATGAAGTAGTGCCCTTGGAACTGCAGAGAGATGATGGGCATGCTGGCAGAGGACAGGTTTGCACAAGCCCCTTCATCCACAGACTGGTTATACTGTGGTGCTGGTGAAGTGGGTCGATTGGATGGTGTGGGAGTACCGGGGAAAGCAGTGCTTTGGTTTTGCTATGCTTGGCCAGTGCATGCTCCACGTGCAGCTGTGTACGTTCTGTTCTGTGTTTCCTGCTGTCATGTTCCTCCTGTGTTTTACCTTTTTTTGTCCAAGTATGTGTTGCATTGGGCACGGTGCTTGCTCGCCTTGTAGCACCTCATATCAATGCACACAGTCACAGTTTAGCTGAGCGTGCATTGCTGGGTAAAGCCCAAAGTTCCCCGTGCATGTCTCGACTGTCAGGAAGCCTGGTGAGATTTATGGAGTCGCTTGCACACAGGGTTCACAAAGAGGGACGAGTCACCATATGACCCCTTTGGTGCCGGGCACAGCTCAACGTCAGTGTCATCAGGGCTGGGAATGGCTGTTGGAAGGGACCTGAAGAACAAGAAGAACCACGTCATATCTGTTATAGGCGATGGGGCCATAACTGGCGGAATGTCATATGAAGCGATGAATCATGCTGGCTTCCTGGACAAGAATATGATCGTCGTGCTGAATGACAACCAGCAGGCATGTTGTTGTGGATCTTTGGACTCCCACCATGTGACATTGCTGCAACTAGAATTTGAGGATTCAGACCATTCTATAGAGCTGACATTATGGCAGCCAGTTACTCTTGGAGTTGCAGCTATTGTGTGGATCGGTGTGTTTTGGATGGATTGTGTCTGGAGCACAAACGTTTCTGTCTCAGTGTCGTGTGGGAATGCAACTTGGCTGTTGCTGGACAACAAGCTGAAATGTGTTCTTGTCCACGATGAAACATCAGCTGTGGACCAACATGCACAGAGCACCACTCGAGCTGTGCCAGGTCTTCAGGCTGTGATCTTGCTCCCAGTTGTGTTTACGCTTGAGCAAAATTCACTGCAAATGCAAACCCTGGAGTCCAACATTGTATTTGTATTGAATTGATGTTTATTGCCTTATGGGAGCAAAACCAGGTTAGGCAGTGTAGCACATGCTAGACCCATCAGTGTCAAATAAGACTATCTGCTGCTTATGCTGGCCTGGCCCAACATGTTATGCCAGCCTCAACACAAGTAGTTCAGTCAATTCAAGTACTTATGGGATGTGTCAAGGCTGCCCACACTATCTGCACCAGCATCAATGTGCTGTGTGAATGCAACTCACATCCACCCTCCCGCCTGTGCAGGTTTCACTGCCCACGCAATACAATGGAAAGAGCCAGGATCCTGTGGGCGCCCTGTCCAGTGCCCTGGCTCGGCTTCAGGCCAACAAGCCGCTCCGAGAGCTGCGAGAGATCGCAAAGGGTGTCACGAAGCAGCTGCCCAACCCGATTCAAGAGGCCACCTCCAAGATCGACGAGTACGCAAGGGGCATGATCTCCGGCTCTGGCTCCACCCTCTTTGAGGAGCTGGGGCTTTACTACATCGGTCCAGTCGATGGCCACAACCTGGATGACCTCATCGCTGTGCTGAAAGGTGAGCCTGGGCGCCATGTGTTTTGTTGTCTTACCACATGACGTTGGGCATCAGCACGAGAGTACATTGTGCTTGCGACCTTATGTATGTCAAGGAGTCCTGGTGGTTGTCCCAGTGGTAAGACTCTTTTGTTTGGTGGGGCTACAACTTCGAACCCATAGTTTCTGGGGCCGGTGTTGTCCAGCTGTCCTTGCTCTGTTGCAGGCCTGGTGGTTGTTCCACTGCATGTCGGACCCCAATGCAGCTGGATGAGGAAGTCTCTACCTGCTTGCCAACTAGCTTTGATTGCATCATTCTCTTTGAGAAGACATCTTTGCACCAAAAGTTGACAAAGGGCATCTTAGACATCTTGATTTGCAGGTTCCCAAATTCTGAATGTCCGACTCTCATAGCTTGTCCTCACTGTGCACTTTTGCCTGGTAGGTCTGACAGGGATTGTGTCACGTCACACAGGAAGCCCTTCGTGGTTTAAATATGCACACAGCGTTTTTCAGCTTGCTCTTTGCAGCAATTCCTGTCTTCGTTCTGAAGTAAATTAAGTAGCCTAGTGCCGACATGTTCCATGCTGTGAAGCCAGTCTATCATCATCATGTTCTTGTTGCTTGTAGGGATGCTTATGATCGTTCAAAATTCATTGTTTCATTGTGTTGGTGTACTGTTTCTTTAACATCTTTATGCATTCAGCTGTATTGTTGGCCTTTTCCTTTCATTCTATGTCCTTTCTCTGTGTTCTTGCCTCTTTGGGTGAAAATCGATGTTATATGTCCCCAAGACGCTGCAGAGTGCCCCTGGATCGCATAACAGCACAAAGGCAGGACCAATGCACACTTGGCCCATTATTGCTTGCAGCTGTCTGTGAACAGATTTCTGGTTGCCTGCGGAAACAGTACCTTCCCTTCAAAGCCCCACGAGCAGGGATGCGCCTGCGTGCTGAGGCTGTGGCTGTGTTTGGTGTTTTGCAGAGGTGAAGAACACAGAGACTGTGGGGCCGGTGCTGATCCACATTGTGACAGAGAAGGGCAGGGGATACCTCCCTGCAGAGAGTGCCTCCGACAAGATGCACGGCGTTGTGAAGTACGACCCCATGACAGGAAAGCAGTTCAAGAAGCAGGGCAAGGTATGGGCAATTGTTCTTTTATTATGTTTATTTCTCGCTGTTGTTATATATTGTCTGTTTGTCTGTTCGTTTATGTGGTTGCTTGTTTTTGTACTGTCTGTGTACAGCTTAGTGCACAATAATTGCCTTTGTCAAAATAGGAAAAGCACCACGCTTGCACTTTACAGGTGATACCAGGTATAGTATTTGTAGAAATTCTTGCTCGCACTGTGATGCCTGGAGTACAACAATGTGAGCAACCTTTTGGCTTTGGGGAAGGAACTGATATAGTGCTTGTGTGTGTGAGTGAACGTGAATCAATGTGAATTCATTTTTATTAATAGAACGACATTTATTGCAGAATGTGTCTTTTCTAGTGTGGGACCACAACGAGATATTGTCATGTGATACCCTGGTGTTGCTGTGTGTGAGCAGGATTTATCACCTGACAGGTGCAAAAGCACTGCATTGCCGTGAATATTTGTTTATATTCAAATTAGAGATCCGCGTGGTCCTGTTTTACACTTATATCTGCTCTGTTGCATAGAGGAATGTGCATTTTGCCAAGTGCATCGTTGCATTTTGGCCATTTCTGGCAAGTGTTGCTGTTTACGCAAGCAGATGAGAATATCATGGTTGATCCAATCGATCGACGACCTCTAGAGATTTTTGCCTTGGCCCACGTATTGGCAGTGCTTGCAAGTCTTCACAAAGGAATTCGTAGGTGTGGCCAGTGCCTGATATGACCTTGTCCTATTCTACCTCTGCCACAGGTGCACATGCACCTCCTGACATTACATTCTTGTACATGGCCAAATCATGTCCAACCACCCATAAGGTGTGGGTAAGCACTTGTTGTTTGTCTTGAGAACGTACTGGTGTTGAAAGTATTTGATCATTTGAGTTGTTTTGCAATCAGAGTGTTTATTCATTTTCTTGACTCCGCCTGCCTGTGTCTTGTATGCAGACCATGTCCTACACCAACTACTTTGCCGACTCTCTCATCGCTGAGGCAAAGTGTGACAGTCGGATTGTGGCCATCCATGCTGCCATGGCCGGTGGCACAGGCCTGGCCCGCTTTGAGAAAGAATTCCCTGACCGGGTTTTCGATGTCGGCATCGCTGAGCAGCATGGTGTGACATTCGCCGCCGGGCTGGCCTGTGAGGGTCTGGTACCATTCTGCACTATCTACTCGACCTTCCTGCAGCGCGGTTATGACCAGGTGGTGCATGACGTCTGCCTCCAGAACCTTCCAGGTGAGTGCCATCTGATTGTTTCAAGAGCAGGTGGCTTAGGCAACTGGCCATGGTTTGCTGAATTACACAAGTTGATATCTCAGGTGAATGCAGGCTGGGCATGCATGGGGTCCATCTATGTTGCTTGGAAGTTTGAGTTGCCCATTCGTTGTGCTTTCTGGCATCCTTCCCAACACCAATTGGGGGGGCCTGACTGACTTAGTGTCCTGTGGCGACTGTGGCCCCAGTGTTGGTGGGGTTGTCTGCATTTGTGCATTGAGGCCAATTTGCATCGCAGCACACTCCATTTCACAACAGACCCCCCTGGCTTGGTGTTGCCCCAGATTTCACATTTAGATGTTGTCCATTGGCTCTGTTGCACTTGTGCTGACATCGAGCAGCACCTCCAAGCTGGCACTGACACTGCACATGGCAGCAACTGATCCTCAAAGCACACCTTTTTGGTGCACCCTTTGTTTTGTGGGAATTGGATTCTAAACTGCACATTGACTCGCCTGCATTGCCTTCCAGTCCGCTTTGCGATGGACCGTGCTGGCTTGGTGGGCGCTGATGGCGCAACACACTGTGGTGCCTTTGACGTGACCTACATGGCCTGCCTGCCCAACATGGTTGTCATGGCTCCCTCCAACGAGGCGGAGCTCATTAACATGGTGGCTACCGCTGCTGCCATTAACGACAGGCCTTCCTGCCTTCGCTACCCACGGGGCAACGGCATTGGAGTCGACCTTGCCGAACATGGCATTGGCGAAGACCTCAAAGGGACGCCGCTTGAAATCGGCAAAGGTACTGTGGGCCAGTTGAGTGAAGCTCTGATTTTGTCATATTTCTCCATGTTTTCACGAGTGGCGCAATGGGTTTCTCTCATTACTGGGCTTGATGCGCTGTGTGTGAATGTGAATGTGAATGCATCACGACGGAATTACCCGAGTCAAAGTGTGCCTGCCCTCGCCAAAGCCACAGCTGGGTATTGCCACGTGCAGCCTTGTGTTCAGAGGACATTATTTTGAATTTTGGATGTTGGATATTTAGCCTAACTAATTATTTTATGGAATGGAATGAATATAAACTGTCATAGGTACACCAACATTTTGATACTTGGAATGACGACAGTGTATGACAATATATGATTCAATGGATGCGCGTCGACGACTGAACCGATCGTGCTGGCGTCCCAGGCGTCGTCCGGCGCGAGGGCACGGACGTCGCCCTCGTGGGGTACGGCTCCGCCGTCAACGAGTGCCTCAAGGCCGCGGAAACCCTCGCCGATCTGGGCGTCTCCTGCACCGTTGTGGATGCGCGCTTCTGCAAGCCCCTAGACGGCGACCTCCTCAAGCGCGTGGCCAGAGATCACCCCGTCATGATAACCGTGGAGGAGGGGGCAATCGGAGGGTTTGGGTCACACGTGCTGAGCTACATGGCGCTGGAGGGCTTGCTGGACGGCGGCGTGAAGGTCAGGCCCATGACGCTGCCCGACAGGTTCATAGAACATGGCGCCTACCCGGACCAGCTGTCGGAGGCGGGCCTCACTGCCGACCACATTGCCAGCACGGCCCTCAAGCTGATCGGCAAGTCCAAGGACGCGATGTTCTTGATGCAGCAGGAGCGGTGATAGGGCGGACGTCGGCCCTGCCCCCTTTTTCTGCTTTTCTTTTTGTGTTTCCCTTTGTATGTTTATGTTTCGCTGCTCACCCGCGCGGCTGGGGTTTGGTGAACACGGCGCACGCATTCCTGTCTGGTGATGGGACAGTCTTTGCAGTTTGCTGCTCCAGTAGGATTCGAAGAACGGACGATCATCCGTGTATGCCACCCAACATGCGAATTTGCCACTTTCCGATGAGTGCGCTGTTGGTGGGTCGGTTTTGTGGAAGAGGGTGCGTGGGGCGTGGCGCTTGGTGGTGGGCGAGAGGCCAGTGCTGGAATGGTGCTGGAGTGGTGGAGGCCTTAAGGGGGAAACCAGGCTGGACATTGCTGTTCCCTCTGGCGAGTTGCCTGTTGCTTGAGAGCCTCGTTTTGTGCCGCGGTTGGCGCTGGAACCCATGTATATTAGGCGACGTAGTTTTGTCGAGGGTTTTGACGTCTTGAGCTGGGGGAGGGGGGGCTTGTGCCCGCGGGCCTCGACCGTGTGGCAGGTGACAGGCGTGTCTGTAGAAGAACTAGAGATTGCCAGTTGGCGTTCTGAACCGTGGCACGTGGTTGACAACCGAATTTGGACACAAATTGTCGTTCGTCTTATTGTGAGAAGAAAGTTTGCTTGGTCCACAAGTGCTCAGTGCTCCGTGTCCAGCAGCTTCTCGAGTCTGTCACTGGTGCCTTGCAAGCAGCTTGGGCAGCTTTCTGGTGTTTATGTACCAGGACCCAAGCCGTGCATTGATTCGCATTTTCAGCTTGATTTCTTTGCCCACTGGACAGGAAGCCTGTCCATTCACCACGGCCAGTAGGGATGCAGCATCATGCCAGGAAATCATTGGCATTGTGGTTTGAGTTGTTGGCTTGTGGTGATGCTGACCATTTTTGAGGCTGACTAAGAGGAGGGAGAAGGAAAGGAACGCCAATCCCTTCAAAATTTTGCAGGAACAGACGCAAACAGCAATCACTTTCCAGACTTTTATGGGGTGGAAATGGAATGTGCTTGAACCAGAAAGAAAGTCACCTAGAGTGTGGGGTAACGTACAACATGGGAATGCTCCTGCTACTTCGCATGCACACATGGCCTCCATTCCATTGTCGATGCAATAAGCTCCTCACGAAAAGGCGAGAGACATAGACTTCAACTTTCTTGTGCACAACAGTATTTCAAACTTCCAAGGTATGAAAATAGGGGTTGTGCCAAGTTTTGTGAAGAAAGTCCCCGTAACGTTGATATTGGTGTGGTATTCCCAAGCTTTGGGGGAAGATTGGGACAACAATGTACAACAAAGGACTACGATGTACTGACTCTTGTGCCAAAGGTCCTGAAGGTGCAAAACATGATATGTTGGTTGTTCATACGCAATGCTTGTGACACATGCATTGCATATGGACATTGCAAAGTTGGTCGCGCTCCAACCCACCTGGGCGCAGTTTCTGTCCACTGTTTCCTCTCCCTTCGTCGTCTTAACACTGAGGTGGTGTTCGAATGTGTGCATCCTGGCGATGCCGGGCCACCTCACTGGCGAGCACCTCGAAGATCCTGAAGAAAACGCCATGGCCGGCGTTGAACAGAATAGTGTGCAGCTCTGGGCCATGGATTCCACATTGCAGAACCCATTGTTGCCTGTATTTCGTTGCGAATGTATCAAACATTAAATGATTAATGTTTGATACATCTGCCGTGTCCTTTCTGCGTTCGCAGATGGGTTAGTCCTCGCGGGAAAGGGATCTGTTGTCAACTTGCCGGTGGAGACGTGGTCTGATATTCCTTAGTGCAATATATAGTAATAAGATGCACCATACCAAGCAGCAGGGGGCGTGGCGCAATGGTAGCGCGTCTGACTCCAGATCAGAAGGTTGCGTGTTCGATTCACGTCGCCCTCAATTGCTTTGCGCATGTGCTTTTTCTGGAGAGTGCTTGTCTTCGACTGGCGGCGCCGCGACCCTTCGGCTGCATGTCTGCATTCAGCCCTGGAGCAGCACCCACCGCAACCGGACCGCAAGCAATAGTCCAACCTCTTGGTGTGCTCACATGTGACCTGCGGTCTCGCGCAGGGGAATATTCCCCACGCACATCCTTGCTGGCAACCAACGCTCCACAGGGCATGCAGATGCGCCCGTCTACGCGCCCCCGGCCCGTCAATGAAGATCACCTCCGCTTGTGTTCGTTGGGCACAAAACCCAGCGCGGAGCGTCTTCTCCCTGTTGCAGATCTGCAATGTCTTGAATCCATTCAGGCCGCGTATTTCTTAATCTTGTGAGAAACCACAGGGAAGCTGTGGCCATCATTTTCCCCTTATTTTGGCGACCACCCCGCCTCGGATCGGTTGTTCGCCTCCCCCGCTTCCCACCGACTCCGCCGGCCGCGCACCAGCAACACAACCGCCAGCGAGCTGCCTGCGCGCCGCCAGCCACCTCGCTCGTCCACGCTTCTCGCCCTCAGGCGCGGCATCTCGCATCATGCCGAAGAACAAAGGTGCGTTTGCAGGCCGAGCGCCCGTCGGGCACAGCTTGGGAGGTTGGCCGGCCCGCCAATGACTTTGCCGCGAAAATCGATCTGCGCGGGTCTGCTGACGGCGGCTCTGGCGGGGTGCGTGCTCGCAGGAAAGGGAGGAAAGAACAGGCGGCGAGGTGAGAATCTTGGGGACGCAAAAGGGGGGAGGGCGGGGCCGGGGGCGGCTGAGCTGGGAGCCAGGGTGTGGGTTTTGTGCCAGGTGGCGTCCAAGGGGCCTGCCGTGGGCAGGGGCTGCTGGGCAATGGTCTTGAAGGGGTGGTGGTGGATGGATGGCGTCCGTTTGGGGTGTTGGGGTGCGTCAGAAGGGGAGGGGGGAGTGAAGCTGGCTGCGGGAGGGCGGCATTTTGGGCCGCAGCGTTGGGCTGACTTGCACTGGCGGCCGGCGCGGCTGCGCGCCGTGTGGCTGGCGCTGGCCTCTCGGAGGCCTGGGCTTGCTGGTGATGTGGTCGGTTGGGGGGCGCTGGGTGTGCCTGGGAGCCGCCACGGTGGTCTCGAGATGCGCTGCTGATGGGAACCCCTGGCGGCGGCAATCGGAGCGACCGTGAGCGACAGTGAGCGACTCGAGCCGGGCCGAGGGCTGTCAGCCACGGGCTGAGCCCTGTCGGCTGCAGAGGCGGTGGGTGGGGAGTGTGTTGGTTGGTGTTGGTGTGTGGGCCATGAGGAGGGTGGTGGGGGTTGGTGGTGGTTTGGTGCACGGTGCGTGTGTGATCTGTTGGGGTTCAAGATGCAACGGACCTGCACTCAAGCGCATACTGGCCCAGGTGAAATTAAGTCCATGTTGAGCGTGTGGCATGCTGTGGGACAGCCAAGCAGTACGTGTCCAAGGGCCCGGCAAGCCGGATCAAGGAAAAAGGAGGGCGAGAAGCGTAGGTGTGGTGGGCGGGTGGGGAGGTGGGAGTTGGATGTGTTGTGGCCACGCTGACACGTTCTGTGCTGCATGGCAGGAAAGAATGAGAATGAAGAGAAGAGGGAGCTGGTGTTTAAAGAGACCGGACAGGGTGAGTAACGGTATTGTTGTTGTTGTTGTCAATATTATTGATGGTGTTGTTGAGTTGCGTGGGATACGGTTATCCTTCAAGTAGAAAGGAAACGTGTCACGAAATGGGCACCCACTCCTGAGCAACTGCACAGAGTCGAACACTAGAGACTGTATGTACTGAGGTTGTGCACAAAAGTGTCGACTGCATGATGGTGTTTGCTGGTGGCTGGCAGAGCTGTGCTGAAGGTGGCAGCCCTGCCAAAGAACACCTTGTTGTGCCCAACACAACAATACATTCACTGTCAGGTTGACCTAGTCTTGCCATGAATTGCAACAATTTGTGCGTGCGGCTGTGCTGCTCTGCAGCTGGCAGTCTGGGCTTGGTGCGCGCTCAATGCCAGCATTCTCCTTGAGGCCCCAGGGCTGATGTTCAAACGTTGAAGCGCGCTTGGAGTGGTGTTGTCCTGTTGCTTATGGAACTGTCAGGGTTGCCCAGCACATTGCTGCTGTCCTTGTTGCCATTGGTTTGGGGAAGCAATAGTTGTGTGTTAAAACCCGGTGAACACCATGATGACACAGAAAAGCTGCATGGTATCAAAGATGTGAGAGAGCTTCGTGGGAGATATTCACATCCCTGAACAGTGTATTTGGTGGAAGGGAAATGACGAAATGGGCAGCTGACAGGGTCTCACTCATGCTGTGCTGCATGCATGATTGGGAGTCGTTTTGCAGTCACATTGGTGGTTGCCTGTTGCCTGTGCCTGGAGAGAGCGTTGCACCAGTTGTGAACTGGGTCCAAATGGTTGCCAATGCTGACAAGGCACCCCAGCTACGTAGAAGGCAACAACCAGCGATGTTTTGTACAAGCTGCTCGCATAATCCTCAACTGTGATTGAGCGGCTGTCTGACTGACATTTGAATGGTTGTGGTCCAGAATATGCCCAGGTTTTGCGGATGCTTGGCAACGGCCGTCTTGAGGCGATGTGCATGGATGGCATCAAGCGTTTGTGTCACATCCGTGGCAAGATGAGGAAGAAGGTTTGGGTGAACACGGTGGGTGAAGTGAATGATCCAGTTACACCATGTGAAGCTGATTCACTTCTCAGAATTCTTGCATCCAGCAACAGACTGAAATGTAGCTTGCAGTCAACAAGAATGCCTGCTATCCCAATGCCCTTGTGGATGTGTTCTTGCAAGTAGTTCATCCCGTGGCACAGCAGGTGTCACACCCTTTCGCAGTTTTAAAGAACATATCTCTGAGGTCATTCGTCAGAATGTCCAACTTTGCCTGTGTGCTTTGAGATGGATTGAGCACTGCGTGTGCTGCTGGATGTGTCCCCACCCTGCTGAATGTGCTCCCGTCAGCGTCCATTGAGAGGGGAGAAATGCTGTGGCTATCAACAGAATAACAGCTCACATGCCCAACCTGTTAGAGGGCACTTTGTCTTCTGTATTTCGATTGCAAAATCGGTGCTGTGATGACATTTCATCTTATAATGCTTGGGCCAGGCGTTCCCTTGCTTTTTCATGCTGGCAGGATGGGACACAAACAAAAGCAGCACATATGTACTCCGGCAGACCACACTCAGCATGCAGGGCAACCCCTCGCTGGTCATGGTGTTGGCACGTTGTTTAGAGATATGCACAAGTACTTGTGCACCTAGGGACATCCACCTGTCAAGTGTGGAGCAAGCAGGCAGACCAGCGCCTGGTTTCTCAAATGTCAGATTGGGCATCTGATAAGGCCTCCTTGAATCCCTATCATTTTTGCGTTGTTGCATTTCAGCTCCTGATGCACATTGTGAATATCTACAGGGAAACTGGGAAATCCGCCAGCTGCTTCAGCAACCACATCACTGGCCTGGGCGCTGAATATCTGCTCATTGCAAGCTGAATTTCCGCTTGTCTGCTGGTGTGAGTGGTTTCTGGTGTTTGATGCAGGGTGACGTCATACTGGTTGGCTTGAGGGACTATCAGGACGAAAAGGCTGACGTGATTTTGAAGTGAGTGACTGTCGCACCACATGCTGCTGTCTCTTTCTGCCTTGGCACTGTGGCAGTTGAATGCAGTTGGCTCCAAAGCACCTCTTGCAAGAGATCGCATGACTGATGGTGTTTGGCCGTTTGGGGCCCTATGCGCTGCTGCTCCCCTCGCCTTTGGTGATGTGTCAACACATGCTGTGCCATCTCAAGTCACCACCTAGCCACCCTATATGAAGTGCAGGCAATGTTTGTCTAGCCGCTCAGACCAGATAGTGGAAAAGATGTCACAGAAAAGAAACAATCCCTGCTCTGCACACATCCCCGAATCTTTGGGGCTTCTGAAAGGCTCAAAAAGTTATTGTGATTGCATTGCCACCAGCTCCACGAATTGGTGGCCACATGGCTGCAAGGACCTTGTACAATCAAGGGCAAGAACATCGACATCGGTTGCCCCCCCTCAATATGCTGAGTCAGGCCCTAACATGTTTGTGCAGCGGACTTGAGATAGTGGAGTTCAAAACAGCCTGCTGGACCATCCCTGTGCATGGGTTTGGGTGGCTGAGGGGGTGTAACCCTGCAAATGATGCAGGTACATGGCTGATGAGGCAAGGAGTCTCAAGCAGTATGGGGAGCTGCCAGAGCACAGTGAGTTGTTGTTTTCTGTTTATTGTATTGCGCTGAGGTTCAAGACTGAATGGCACAGTGTGTCCGTCCCTGTGTACATACCAACACCCTCCACATCAAAGTGGGGATGAAGCCAATGTTTTGAAATAGAAAGCCTAGGGCCCACTGTTCCCAGAAAGCTTGTGCATATCCAATTGTCCGCAGCCCTGAATCTCTTTTCTATATGGATCCAACACTGTGCATAGTAAATTAACGAAGGTGGATGGGGCTGATCCAAAGCAAGAGTTGCATGACAACTGTTTGTCTTTTGGTGAATCGATGGTGGCCAAACTTTGCACTCTTCTTGCTCCTCACTGGTGTGGATGCATGTGATTCACAACCCAACTCCATTCTCATCTTGCCTGTGCCCTTGGCAAACTGCGCATTGATTCTTGAAAGCTGGTTTCAGTGTCGGCTGATGCCGACTTGAGCGTGGTGCCACAGTGCTATGTACAAGATGTCTTCATCAGGCGAACTGGATGGTGCCCATAGTAAGATTTGCTATGTGGGTGACACAAATGGGTTCCCTGAGGAAGGATCCAAACAAAACTGATTGCTGGGGGCATAGGAGCGACGAAGGAGGGAAGGGTAGATGCTGGAAGCTCTTTATTCAGCAGGAGCCTCTCTAGCACTGTGACATCTTTGCTGAAATTGCGAGCTGTTGGCAGTTTGGCTTCAGGGCACACTAACCACTGAAGAGTTCATGGCTTTTAGAGAGACAGTCATGTCAGCAAGAAGTGTGCATCATGGATTGGATGCCTTCAGAGTGTGTTAACTTGTCCGATGCTGTGTTTGCAGTTCGTGTGAACGACGCCGACGTTGAGTTCCAGGACGACACGGCAGACAACGAGTTTTTCGACTTTGACGATATCACAGGTGGGGCCAGCAGCGTTAATCATTGACAGGGTTACAACAATATTGCTATATTTTTTTGTTGATCGTATTTTTGGAGGCGTTTCGCTTCTCAGTTGAGGATGGAATCTTGGCACCAAGAGCGCAGTCAGATATAAGCAGGATACGGTCCGGCAGCAAGTATGGACGGGGCAACCGAACACTAAGCACGCTTAGCGCCACTAACACAGGATGCCCTGCTATTCAGCATCACATAATACACGGACAGACACTGTTTGAAAGGTGCTGTTTGTCGCCCGTGATAAGGAGCCGGGCGTAGTGCACCTGTTGGAACAGCGACTTGATGGAGAGCGAAGCGATGCGCCAGCGATCGTGGCAGCTGCGCCTGGCACAATGCTTCGCTGTTGGTCTCCTGGCAACCACGCACCTGTTGTATGCCGAGTCAAACACCTAATCGTCATCTGACCAGCACCTGCCGCTACCTAATACATAACATCTGATATCTAATATCTAATGACTAATGTCTAGTATCTAATATCTAATCCGCTGCATCTCGTGTCTGCAGACATCTAATCGCTGCCCAGTGGTCACGCGACCCAAGCCAGCAGCCAACTCTGCCCGCACCTCGCCCGCCGGTTCGAGCGAGCGGCACTCCGGGTCAGCGCACAGGAGGGAGCCTGCAGCCCTGGGTGGGCACGGCTGTGCCTTGCTGCAGCTTGTGCATAAATCAACAGAGTGGCGCGCCGTTGCGTGCGCCACCGAGTTCATGATCTTGTGTGGGTCCACGCCCTTGGGGGGTGTGGGTGGGGAGGGCGTGGGGTTTTGGACAGTGGCCTTCCAATCCGATGCGCAGCAGAGGGTATTGTGGATGGGTCTGGGTGTGCGCGCGGGAGGTGGGGCTCCTGTTTAGGAATGCTGAAGAAGTTGGGGAGGGCGTCTCGTGGGGCGCTGACGGCCCTCCGGGGGCAACAAAATCCAGACGTAGGCGAGCCAGATGGGATGCTTTCGTTCAGGGTTCGAATGTTGGACTATTTGTCGGCAAGCTGTGTGGGGTTCGCGTGGTCGTCATGGGACGCTTGGCGCGCCATTAGGCCGGCTGGCAAGATGTCTTTGTGGTCGGAACATTGCGCGATGGGGAGCATGGCAGTTGTAATGATCGCCAGCCAGTGCGCAAGTGTCAAGCCACGGTGATTTCGTGAGGAAGTGGCAAAGGTTGGCCGCTGTCTGGGTTTGAAAACGTCATGCCATGGTAAAGCATCTGGCAGATGGCCGTTGCCCAAGCAAGTCTTTGGCCAATTCGAGGTGAACGCCGGAGAGCAAAAAGCAGGATGTCAAGTGATGAACACAACCAAATTCTGGCAATTCGTCGAAATGAAGATCCGGGAAAGGTGAAACAAAGATCCGAATTGTGCCACAGAACATCGTGAGCAGGTTGCTATTGGCGCTGCCAGACCCAAAGGAGCGCGCGGCACTGAGGAAAATCTCAACGCCAGCGTGTGTGTTGACGCAGCCTGTGTGGCACCATGGAAACGAGTGCTCAAGCGCAATCAGGCAATCTCACATATCCTAAGCTCACGAATCCCGTGCGCGGCTGTCGCTCGTCACCGTGGAAGCTCTTGGTGCCAAAACGCCTTGAAGAAGATTCCTGATGCTAAAGCCTCGAGTCCATGTCTCAGGATGGCATGGATTGGGCAGGCTGCCACTGGCGGATGTGCACCACCATTCCAAACAGTGAGGGCGTTCACAACAGCGGGAACTTCTTGTTGGGACCCGATTGTTGAACTGTGGTCCTCAGCAGACCAGGGCAAACTCCGGGAAGGCCTGACTATTGTGGCAGACTGCCACACTCCAAACTCAACAGTCTGTGGTATTACCTTAATTTGAGGTCTTCCTCTCAAGAGAAAGACGAAGGATAAGCTCGCCGCAACAAGCACACGGCAATGCGACCAACACAGCTATCCAAATCCTAACCAGCAGCAGAGCGACGTCCCATTTTGCTCCGTCGAGTTGGCGTTCAACCAGAAGCAGAGGCAGGTTGGTGCAACGCGTTTCTCTGTCCCTCTCCCACCTCGCTTTTTATGACCATGTTTTCGAAGTTCTGGCCTGCAGCACCAGGGTACCGCCTTGAATGTCGTGCTGACAAGTCGTAGACCCCGTCGCAGTTGCTGCCCTCCATATCATGAATCATTGCCACGAGTCGCCTGGGTAGACAATATCGACTTTGCCGAAATGACTGCCAAATTGCCGTTCCTTCCAGGCTCACCAGCCGCATTCACCGCCACTGCAGCCGGTAATTCCATCCGAACAAGGAACTTTTCTTGGGCAGGTTTTTGAACTAGCGCTTTATCTGTGATCGCGGAAATGCAACCGGTGGTTGCAAGCGCTCGCAGGCACTGGTCGCAATGAGTACCACAACAAGCGTCTGTTTCAGCAGTGATGGGAACGTGCTCATAATGGAAGCCATTCGTTGAGCGTAATAAGCATCTCAGCCGACCTTGGCCTGTACTGTATTTCAGCTTAAGCAGAGACGCAATCCATCTGAGAGAACGGGGTAGTCTCACAGGGACGCTCGGTCTTCAAAAGCTCCTGCAAAACTGAATCAACAATTGACCTCCTCCTGACCGTTTTTCCAGGGGCGAACTGTCCACAGATACGCCGTTTCTGCCTTGCCGCTCTCCTGATCCTGCCCACTCATGCTGCCCCCGCATGACAGGACTCCTTAAAATATACTTCTCGTAACATGCACATTGTGCAAATGCATAATCATGGTGTCCGCCACTGTCGCAGCTTCAACCCGAGGTCCCATACTTAAACGCCCCCATTCACCTCGCAGTCCTTTGCCCTTACAAAAGCTTGAATCGCCCCTGAGTCAGCCCGATAATATAGTACTTCCCTCCCTTATTCCCTCGACGTCCTACATCACAAGCGAACCTCACATTCCTTCGGAGAACACGGCGGGTGCGAAGCAATATGGTGGGGATCGAGGTGGGCAGCAAAGTAGCGGCCCCCGGTCAGCCTCCCCAAAGCCCGCCAAACGTCAAGCGCGTCCAAAATTGAGAGCCATACTTGAAAATCTTGGATTTTTGAGGGGCACAAAGGACTGGGCGGCCAGAAAGCGAAGGGCAGGGCCTGAAATGGCCGGATTCAACAGCTGCCGATTCAAACTCTCGGCGCAGCCCTCCTATCGACGCCCTCCGCACAAACACTTGAACATGATAGTTATGTCCATTTATTGTTATACGAATTAGGCAAACAATTTGAGTCCAGCGATGGTTGTACAATCGCCATAGATGTCACATGCGCTGGTACAGTCGTAAGGTGGTCCTGGTTACAGTTGCCAATAAGGTCAAACGGCATAGCACCCAGCAAATCCTGTGCACATTGCAACATTGTACACAAGATTTGCTAGCCATAGATAAATGGAATTTGAAATGCAAACATCATCGAAACATCTCTGGTTTTTCATGTCACAGCGTCTGATTTAATGCGCCTTAGCTGTATTTTGTTGCTGAACAAAGCGTCTTCAACACGCTCCTCTATATCTTGCTGCATTTGCCAATGGCATCCAGAGTAAACAGATTGATGCCGGGACGTATAGAATAGCATTCCGCACTACGGCAATTGGGCACCCACAAAGATAAATTGTTTACATGCTGCATGGAAACATTGAGTTTGACAAACTTGATGTTTCTATCAAAAGGCGTCGCAAATAGTCGTTGTTGGGGCCCAGTTACCGCGCTGTGGAATGCCGCTTTATAGTTCCCAGGAGCAACACGTTTATTATGTAAGCTTATAAGAATCGAAACGATGACACAGAAGAGTGCCATGGTACTTAAAATTTCCAAATATGATTCAACATGTCATATTAGATGTTTAGCTTTTAAGAGCATACGGCACCGGTTGAATTGCATTCATGGGTTGAGTGAGTAGCCCATGGCGTATTCCCATCTTGTAAATGGTTCTAGCTGATGGAGCTACTCTCTGCTTAATATAGTCCGTTGTGGAAGTGTGAGCTTTCTCATAATTTGCGAACATTCGCAGCACATGTAGCTTGAATATTATCTTCTTTTTGGACGGTTAGTCTCATCACTGTTTCTAGCCTTTGTCGAAATGTCCATTTAGGCAGAACCAAAAACATCTGAACCAGACATTGTTGCGTCATCGTGACGAAAATCACGGACAATCTTTCCACAGCAATATGGATAGCATGCTCTCAAAAATTGTAGGTTAGCCAAGATTTGGATCTCGCAACACAAGTAGCAGTTATAGCCACAGCTGACGACATGCAATTTCAATCTTCAAATTGAAGGATAGCGTTCACTACATAAGTAATCTTATTGTTCAATTTTTTACAATTGCCTTGCTGCAAACAAGTTAATCATATGTATAGTGGCCCATTAGCCGTTCTGCATGCTGCAAACCTCTCTGTCCTTCATAGTATTGGAGAAATTTAGTGGAGCCGAATGGTCTTTTCATGTGCAAATACTACCTCCGTTAAATAAGTGTTGTCCGTTATCCAATCTTGCCATAACTTTGCAAGATCAACTCAATTAGTTCTATTGTGAACAGAAAAATGCTGTCGTTCGTCAAGACCTGAGAATGTTATCAACTGCAGCTAATATGTAGCTCACATTGGAATAGAATCCCTCGATATTCAGCCTGCGCTAACCTAGCCCGCAACAGCACCACATGCACATCATATACATGAACTGCGTACGTCAATAGTAGATACATAAAATATATACACGAATGAGCTTGTCATCTTGACATACTACTACAATTGTTGCAAGCACGTTGGTCCCCAATGTGCCCACTGCTATGTGACGTGCTACTGTTGCTGCAAGCACATGGGTCACCGATGATTGGTGTGGTCGTTTAATATTGCACGTAAATGATTTCAAAGAAAGCCTTGCCATCAAGTCTTCAAGTGCAAACCTGTCAATCGGGAATGCAGTTGGGGGCAACCGCATGAGCGTACAATATGTTGAGCTCATGATCTGTTGTGTCCTCTTTCAGCAGCACAAACGATTGCACCATTGTATTTACCAAATATTGCCAGATACGTCATGCAGTGAAAGGCACACATGCGCAAATAAAGAAATTAGAAAGTTGCTGTTCCAAAAGGCTGGGCATGGAAGCCGCTCAGGACACCATACACGAGGGCATGAACGAAGTACGGTGTTCTGCACTGGTGCTGATTGGTATGCTGGGAAGGTCATCTGTACGCGTGTGTGTGCCCCCCCAGATGCGCGATAGCCAGTACCACGATCTGTCCCATGATGAGGCATAGCAGAAAAATTGAAGTCCATATACACCTTTTTTGCGTTTGCGTTCCTTTTTTTATCAACGAGACACCATGAGGCAGAAATCGAGCCAATTTCGTAATTTCGTAATTCGCTAATTGAAAACAGGTCGAAACTCCGGCGTTGGACTGCCCGAAATGGGAACTAGATTGCGGCGAAGATAGCGAGACTTGGCACAACTTTTGCATCTTTTAAAGTATTCGCACAAATTCGGATCGGCAGTTGCTGGTGAAACATGGGCTTACGCGAACAGCACACCGATACGGAGTCTTCATCAGCTCGGGAAAATTGCAACAAGGCAATTTTCAGTGCGCAAACTATCGAATTATTTCCTGGCACTAAAATTAGCTAAGCGCGCATGAAAATAGCAATCGGCAATTGTGCAGCAGAAAATTGCAACTCAGCTTCGCCAGATTCGGCTTTCCGAACAGCACAAGAGAGGAACTGCCTCCTTCTATGCAGCTGGAAGTTCTACCGCAGTGGAGCAGCTCGCACCGCCGCTCGCCTCTCCTAACGGCGTTGTGGCCGGTTATAATGCACAAGGCCACCGCTGTGTCTTGTCGATGCCAATTTCAGAGGACCACAGCCGCCGTCACCAGGCGGATGTCCCACGCGCAGGGGCCCTCACATCCTCGTCTAACGCGGCGCCGGCCGGTGCACGCAGTGAGGGCGGCTACCAGAAATGTGGGAACCTGGGCGGTCTATCATTCATTCACGTAATTTTTGGGCGCCACAAGTGATGTCAAGGGATGTCACAAGTGCCGTCTTCGACCCGAATGATGCGAAGTGCGTCGAGCCCTGCCACGGGGCTCCAGCAATTGGAGTGTGACAGGTAAGTACACTGGTCGCCGAGCAGTGAGATTGAAGCAAGTTAATTTTAGTTGTTTGCTCTCTTTTGAAACATTACAATCATGCTATGATAATTACAATGTCACGTGTCACTAATGAAGAAATAATTGTGACAGAATTGTATCATATCATAAATGCAGTGTACTGTTCTATGTATTCACATGTTTCTTGATTAGAATTATGAAATAGAGCGTTTGCTGACCGAGATGCCTTTGTCGGAAACAATCCACCACTGCAAACATGCGATCGTAGACATTGCCGTGTCTCGATAGCTTACTGCAGGTAAATGTATTCTGAACATCATTTCATGTATGCTAGACCCCAGAAGCAAGCCATATGAAAAGTTGGGATTTTAACAAAAGACAGGGGATGTAGTTTAACTGCATGCTGCAGTATCTGCGCGGCTTCATCGCTCCGGACGATGCAGATTGCCGCCTTGCTCGCATCGCTGTAAGGAAGACTTGCACCACATTGTGCAGGCCTCCGCGAACCAAGTGCGTTTGTTGCCGAGTGCATCCTGATGGTTGTTGGCAGTTCTCCACAGGCGATTCTAAACTTTCAGGCAATCTTAACTGTCTCATTCTTCCACAGGACGCCGGGCTCTCAACGATTTCTGTTCGAACAAACCAACGACACAAACGTCAGTGACCGAGCGGCGTACATGAAACTGTTGCTCAGAGCAACATTGCAAACCGTGTAATCTAATCGACAATACAACTGCAACTAACCGTTCATTGTTGCCGCAATCAAGGGAAGACGCAATACGGTCTTCACAGTCAAGAGAAAGGTTTCCTTGCTAAATGTATCTCCTACTGCCACGTGGCACAAAGACATAGTCGCTTTAACTCATCAGTACTAACTGGAAGTGAGGACGCAATATCCTGAGTGGGGAACACACCGGTACTTGAAGCTTGTGCCGATGGATAATTGATTTTGAGATTTAGCTGTCTATGTTCAATTCTGAAATACAACATTACATTTCAGTGTCCATGTGCCTGAGAACGGAAGATTACCCCAAACCCGTAAACTTTGTACACGTTTGAACACGTGTTATTTGGCCCTTTCTTTCCTAGTGTTGGTTGCAACAGCGAAAGAGCGGGAGGAAACTATGGGCGCCACATGTATCTGCCATGCGAGTGCGCACAGTATTTGCACGTTTACTGCGCACCTGATTATCCCACATTCGCGCATTACTGCACAATGCGCATTCCACGGAATGTGCGCAAACCAAGCTCAAACAAGGCTTGCAGGGCGCTTCTCGACACATCAATGAGCGCCCGATTCTCGCCCGAGGGTGGTGGCCCATTATGCAGCAACATACTGGGAGAATTTATAGCTTTACATGTCATTAACACGTCAATCCTCAAGTGGCACAATGCCTGGAAGCGTTTGTTACTTCGTTCCGCCCTCGAGACGCACATTGACAATTCAGCCGTCATGATGCCACCGCCCTGCCATTCTAGTACTCTGTCCGAGCGCACGCAGGTGTATCTTCAAGAGTCGCCGAACTGGTGGAGCAGTTGCAATCTGCAACCAGATGTCGCGCATGGACTCCTCCTGGTACTCCTGGCGCGACGAATCAGAAGTGATGGATGTTTCCGAATTTCCTGGAGGATGCATGCCTCCTGGACCAAACGCATATGCGTTACACCGCTCCGGCTGGAGTGTATGAGCGAGAGAGTAGGCACTCATACAATGTTGACAGTGTGCAGTAACGCCGGGCGTTGACCGCCTCCAGGTAGTCAACACCCGGCGTTACTGCACACTGTCAACATTGTATGAGTACATGCGCATTGTACAACCCATGGTCCCCAATTTGTCAAATGGGTGCATCTTGTCGTACCTATGTTGACGCATCTGCATGCATCAAAGCAAGTCTCTCGTTGAAGTGTGGTGTCTTCCGCAGTCAGCGCGCCGCGCACAGCAACGACAAACTACAAAGCACAGCGGGCTGCATTTTGCCGGCGGGCCCGTTGGCACGAGGGGCGCACGGGCGTGTGACGACCCAGACTCGGTGTTACGCAATGCCGGGCAACACCGCAGCACGGCGGGTCGCCGGTGCCTGAACTCGCGGGGGACAGGTCAGGAGGGGTTTGGACCCAAAGGTTTGCCAGGCTCGGGACGTCGTGGAGGGACCTCCGCGGGGAGGTGCGATGCGCCGCGCGCTCCGCAGTGCCTGCCGGCCAACCGACGGAGTGCCACCACAAGGGTGTTTGGGAAATCGGAGCCCTGGGTTGTGGGACCCCTGTTCATCACGCAAAGCCGTGCTTGTGGATGTTCTGGAGGAGCCGCGTGGCCCGCGCAGGGCCGCGCTCAGTGCGTGCCGCACCCAGAGGCGTCTTCAGCGTCCGCAGGGGTATCGATTTGCTGAAGCCGTGGGGATGGTGGCCAACCGGCCACCTGTTGGACGTCCCCGTTCGGCGACGTTCGCCACCGAGAGCAACGCCCCGGCGGCATCACATACTTATGTCTTTTCAGTAGCTGATGGAGGCGTGCATGGAATCTGCTGGTGCGCGGCACGCGCGTTTGTGGGTGGAAGGCCTCTGGCCCGCCTCTGGAAAAATTCGCACGCAGACCCGCCGGCTGGGAACCCGCAACTGCTGTTGAGCGCGAGGCGGTTTGCCGTTTGGCCTCTGATCCAGATCGTGTGACTTCTGGCTGCTGAATTCGCGCACACTGATGCAAGGGCTGATGGGGTAGTCTTCGGGGTTTTGAGGGCCCACACCTACCCTCTGAGTCCCACTGTTGGAGAAAGGGCCCAATCTCCTGCGGAGTCGCAGGGCCGCGTTGTAAAACCCTGCGACGTGGCAGGGAGGGGGTGGAAGGATTGTGGGGCGTCAGCGGGATCCCGTCGGCGGGACTTGTCGCAAGGGGGTGTGGTTGGGGCCGTCAGCGGCGTAGGCAGGGCTCCCAGCGCCCCTCTGTTGTCCCTCTGTGTGGCAGCTCTATCCGAATCTGCGCTTGTTATGGCCTCTCTGCCTCCATCGTATCGATTTTTGTCGCGCTCGGACACAAGCCAATCTCCGAAGGGGCCGTATTCCGAACCTTTGACCCGAGCACGACAGCCGTGCGAACCGGCGTTTCTGCAGTTTCTGCAGTTTTCACCTGCGCAATTCACTGTACGCACGGACCCTTGGGGCCGGACATTGGTTGCAAGCGTGGGCCAGCGACATGATTCGCCAAAGCCTCCTTGACTGCCACCAGTCGTGCTGACGTCTGGGCCACCACCTCTTCCCGAAACCCTTGAACTGTCGGTCAAGGCAAATTCTCAAACCAAAGGATAGAGACTCTCGTGACGAGATTTCCTGGTGTTGATCAATTGCCAAGTGATCAACTCTTTGAAGAAGTTATTGGCACATCCCAAAATCTGCAACAGAATATTCAGATTTTTTCATCGGTCGCGGCAGCCCCGTTGCCAGTGGGTTGTTTGTGTGCTTGCCTTGCATGACCCCAGGTGTTCATGCTCCCTTGGACTTGGCAATGCTGGTGAACGATTCCGTAGAAGGTCCACCCCTACCAGGGACATTCTGCCCTGTGTTGATTTTGCAGCAAGTTGTGCATCATGCCTTGGACACCTTTGCTGCTAGCGCCAACCCCCAACAATCTGTGCAGTCTGCAAATCCCATTGTCAATGTGCATGCAAGAGGTCACTTTTAAGTGTCATTGGTGTGCAGGCATGCAGACTGAGCGTGGCAGTGGCAGCTGTTTCCTTTTGCTGAAGGCCATTGTGTTTGCGGGGGTCCTGGTTGTGGCACTGGGAGATGGCGCAACACAAACACTCCCGATTGATGGCTTCAGCAAGGGTGGCTGTGGTGTCAATGCTCATGATCTGGTAAGCTACACAGGGCGATGCAGGAAACGTATCATATAAGCATAGACCTTGGTGGGCTCACCCCTTATATATAATGAGGCTTGTACATATACTGAGGATTTGAGATCCTTCGCCATGCAGCAGGAGATCTTGCAAAGCTTCTGGCAGGCATCAATGAGCACCATGAAAGCGGCAAAAGAAACATCCTCAGCAAGGTTGAGGCACCCTTGGCTGCTCAACCACATAAAAGTCATTGGGGTGTTGGTAATGCACATGCAGCCAAATCTCCCCACTTGCGCTTTCCAGTTGCTTGCCTTCAACCTTTCCTTAGGTTGCACAATGTCCACAAGGCTGTCCTCTTGTGGCACACAGAATTGAAGGAAAGTATTGACAGGTACTGTGTGGATTGGTGTCTACAGTGCTGTTGCTGGAATATGATTGAGTGTTTGTTGGCAGGTTGGTAACAGATGATGTCTTGTGTTGACTTTTCAGGGATATTGGAGCGCTGTCCGAAAAGGGAGGTTTTTGGCCTTGGCAACTATTCACTTTCCGCTGGGCAAATTCTGGTGCCAAGGCGTGGTGATTGATAGATTCCATGTTTTGACGGCCGCCTACTGCATCGAACAGGCTGGATTTGATGCCACCGTAATAATTGGTGCTCAAGATGACAGTGACATCAGGCACATGGAAGACATTGAGGTAGAAATACCACCCAGCAGCGATGCTTGCATTTATACCAAGTCCATAGCTTTGACACCCATGTGCAGTACCATGAGCAACAGAATTTCTCTGTTGCTATAAAACTGAGGCCTTCTTGGTCCAAATGGTTTGGCCAGCGGTACAGAGCGACCAGCATTGCTCATACCAGAGCTGTGAGAACACTTGCATCCTCTTCTGCACCTTGGGATGGAGTAGGAATAATGAATTGTTATGATCACGGCACTTTGCCAGGATGTGCAACTGTCGTCCACGTGCATGTTCATGTGGGTGTAAACTTATGCAGTGCTGTTTTCTTGTTTCCTTGCTTACCAGGAAAGGAATATCATCCAAGTCACTCGTCACAAGAAGCAGACAGGCGGATATGATGTGGCACTGCTCAGACTGGAACACCCCTTTGAGGGTCCCTTCCCAACTCTGATTGCACCGAATCAAAAACCACCACACAATGGCAAGGTGGTAGGTTTCAGCTGGAGCAATGCAATACAGGCAGCTGTATTTTGCGCTGTGCAAGCTGATTACTGTCCAGCACTGCTTGGAAAGAGTTTCCGGGGAGACTGCGCCTACTCAAACTTTGCCACCATGGAAAGTGGTGAGTTGCCTGGACGTCGCCTGTGGTTTGGGATGCAGAACTCTTTTGCCACAATTACGCCCCCGTCATTGTCCTGGCACAGATGGTGCACGTGCATCTTCCTCAACATGTTGCAACATGCCACACACTACCTTGAGAGTTTCGATTTCAGCTGTCCCCAGGTGCAAGTCGATGTTTCAGAAAATTTCTAAGTTTGTCCCAAATCAAGAATGATAGCATACTGTCCTGGGAATGTTTGGTTGGCTAAATATTGAAACCCCAGACTACTGAAACCAACAGGGGTTGGTGACCTGCTCGTCGTGAAGGAATTGAGTGAGTGCACTGTGAGCAGCGGCCAGGCAAAATTGTTAAGGTATTAACATACCCCAGTCATGGGCCACCTGTGCCACTCTCTAAATCAGCATGGTACTTGAAAGCATTGATTTTAGCGATCTCCGTACAATACAGGATGTGTTGGTTATGTAAAATCAGCCTTGAAGTAGCCACAAAAGTTGAGTAGAGCATCTGTTGCTGTCCTTGCAATACATTGTACCTGGGTTTAAGCTCCAAGCTTGCGGATGTCTTGTAGTCATGACACGCCTTGCAGGGTAATTTCCATGATATCATCAGATGCAGGCTCCTTGACGTAATCACTTTCTGTTATTAGGCCTTGGTAAAGGTGGTTGTATGACGTGCACACATTTCAAAGCACCACTAACTGTCAAGGGGATGGAGAACACACAAGAGGACATCCATGAACAAAGGTGCTGCCAATAAGAAGGGATTGTGCTTGAGATGTGTCGCTCTGAGACTGGTAGCGCATCGGCGACATTGATCAGATGTCGCTCTGTAGATTGTGCTGTAGCAATAGTGGCGACAAGGGCTGTAGGGATTCCTTAGATGTCCACTAACAATGAACGGCATCGTTTGACGCCTTTTGTTCATACAAAGCTGCAAACGCCATGCCCATTCTACCCACACACTTGCTGAATTTTGGAGACCAAGCTTCAGCATAGCAGCCACTGAACACAGACAACACGCACCACTGTTCCATGCCCATCCATCGACATCCATGTAAGCAGGGTATGAATGGAATCTGTACGCACTCCAGGTAGCGGAATGGCGCTCGTGAGCACCGCTTATGAGGTATGCTCACTGAGGACATTCACTGGTGACAACTAAGCTTGTGCGCAACCATTTTTGCAATTTAGAATAGTTGAAATGCAAATGTGCAGCCCTTACCTGTCAGGGGTAGTTACCTCCACGAATTTGGTTGATGATTTCAATGCTGCTTTTGTTGTGCAGGTGTCCTGGGCAGTCCTCTTGTCGTAACTGATTTGCCACCAGATTCGCATACGTACCAAGATGTAGTCCGGCATGGCAGAACTGACCTCGACTATGTTGTGGGGATCGTGACAAAGGCGAACTACAAAAATGGAAGTTTGGCTGTCGAATATGCAGCCGTTGGTCCTCTTCGAGGCTGGATCAGTGACACCATAGCTCCACAGGTGTGGAGAGAAGCCTCTGGAAGGGATGCCTGATTTGTCAACACAGCACAACAATCGATATGAACAGGATCGAAAATGCCTGTGTTCATGTTAAAAATTTCATTGTTATGCAATGAAGTTATGCTGGAAACATTCACTAGTCGCTGTGAAGTTTGACGTGTTGCTCATTGAATTGTTGCACATTGCATGTGCCACCTCGTTCAAGTCACAATGGCGAATGTGCATAGTAGATGGTACCATGGAGGACTGTTGTAGCCATTGTATGTACAATTTGCTGTTCTGATTGTCGCACCTGTTGACAAAATGTTTGTGAGATAACATTTGCAGGCAAGGTTTCTCCCCGTTCGAGTGATGTGGACGATAGCGCTTATGGTTGCTACCTCGACAGCTATGGTGAGATGTGGTCTGATCTGTGCGCTGCCTGGGTGATCAGAAATTGTGCACAGTGTTCCACTTCCATCAGCAGCAGCTTGCATCCCGTTGACTATGTGCTTCCGGTGCTTCAATACCCTGTCTCTTTCACATTCCACGATATTATCGTCGTGCCCCCTTGCCCCCAATTGTCACGCCTAGCTTGCAGGCACACGATGGCGCATATATGATGCCAACATGTTGTAAGCCTTGATATCATATGCCTGCAAAGCCTGCTGTTCACGAATAAGGTCTCGCACTGAATCATGTCGTTGTCACTTTTTGTAGCTTCTTGTCTTCCAATGGTGGCCCACGAATTTCCCCGGGGGCCATTGGGAAAGTTTCGCTGCGAGGCTTCTTGAGCACTTGGAAACTGTAGGTTAAAAAACTGTGTTAAAAAACTGTGGTAACTGTAGGAAACTGAAAGGTGGTGTGAGCGATAGCTTGTCAAATTGCAACTGCGATGACAAGTTCGTTTTTATGTTCACAAGGTGGCGTGCCTCATTCTTCAACCCAGTGCAGTTTTCGTACGTTGCCCACCCATTCTCAGAGTAGCATTGGCTCGAAGAGCACTGCATCGCAAAGAGCCAAGAAATGTCTACGCCAGAATGTCTACACTGGATGGCAAGGAAGAGGTTGTGAATATACTTTTCAACAACCGGATTGGAGGGGGGGCCGCGGGAGACGTGTATTTAGGGGAGATCTGGCTAAGCAATGGGCAAGTACCTACAGTGGCTGTCAAAGTCTGTAGAACTGGCATGGAAGCAGGCGCCCTGCAAAAGGAATATGCTATCCTCAAGACGGCTCAGGAGCATCCGAACGTGTTGGGTTGCTATGGTTTTGGGCAGGTCCCAGACGGCGAAGAATTTGTCGCAACTGAGTTGATGGACATGAATCTGCATAAGCTGATGAAGAACCAGGGGAGGTCTGTTCTGGTCGCAGGTCATCGCGCGGTCACCGTGCCGCTGCTTACCTACCTGGATGCTTTGAAAATATTTCAGGGGATTGCCAGAGGCATGCATTATGTTTGCGATCTGGATATCGCTCATTTTGACTTGAAACCGGAGAACGTGTTGGTGAAAATCGCTGAGGAAATACTTGTGAAAGTGGGGGACTTCGGAGCCTCTGAACAGCTTTCACAGACATTTGGCACAGGGAAGTTTGATGGGACTCTGAGGTACATGGCCCCTGAACTCAAGCCGATATATTTTGCAGAGGAAGGCAAGAAGATTTGCGTGGATCGCAAGAAGCCGGATATCTATTCTTTTGGTGAGTTGATGCGCGAATGTATCCTTGCATCCAGCCAAACTGGCATCGTCAGTTCTGGAATCCAGGATCTTGATGATTTGATTGATAATTGCGCTAGTTTTGACCCTGGCAAGAGGCCCAGCTGGGCGGATGTTTTGAGCGAACTCTCTGGCCTCATAGGCGCCAGGCCAGCGTGGGCGATGCGGAAGATCCCAACCGCCAGCTAGGTCACGTCGGGATTGGATGCTCTACGCTGTTGAAGCGTCGCTGTCTCTGTGACTCGTGCATTTGTTCTCGTTAACAAAGAGGCTTATCAAAGAAGGCCGGGATCGACCCACAACCGTATGGCCAATGCCTGCAGGACGACGGCCGTCGTCCATGTGTCCACCAGGGTTCTGGTGTGTCCCTGATATGTCTCCGATTGTTTGCTTGCATGTTGCGCTTACTGCATGGGAGTGTTGCTTTAGTTTTTTGGGTGGGGGTTGTGCAAGATTTGTAATTGTTAGTAATGCCCACGTGGTGATTGTGACGAGGTTGAATTATTCTCTCGGCGTGTCAAAGCGTGCGGTCCTCCCTCATGTGTTCTATGCCGTGCGCACGTTTCCCTGCTGTACATGTTGTGGAGAGGACGCCCAGCCGGTCAGCTTGGTATCCGACTCACCGAGGCCCCCTTTGGGATTCCTCCCAGCCTCTACTTTTGGTTTTGCATGTTTCCGATGTAAGTGGTAATGTGGGAGCTGGCCGGGCAAGTCTCTGAACGCTATAGTTGCAGCTGTTGCTGTGTACCGGTACACACCAGCAGCCACAGCTGTTGCATTCAGAGATCTACAGTACTGTAGCTCATGGTGGATAGCGCTTTGCCCTCGGAGCACTTCTGTCGCCACTTTCACAGTTGAATAGCAACTAACTCTATTACTTCCTCCATCCAAGATCAAATGTCGTCTATGACTTTGAGGCGTTACTTCTTGTAGATATTTATCGTACCAACATCAATTTTCAATGAAATTTCACCAAAAACTGTGCTTGTGAGGTAGGAGCATACTATCAAAATTTCAGGTCAATCCATTACATATTCAGGATTTGGCAGTACTTTGTAGCAAGGGTTCTCTAGCCAGAGAACGACCCGTTTTCGGCGTGGCAGCAAGAATGGCCGTTTTTCGCTGTTTTGAGGAGCACACTTTTGCAGCAGCCAAACAAAGCTGCATATGCAAAACTATCCATATGGAATGCATTCCACACTGTCCATAGGGAAGGTCACCGCGGTGCTTGTGAAGAGGTGCGGCGATAGAAAACACGTTGCGGTAGCCGCTGATCGTCAAACTCGCTGTGGCATACGGCTGGAATTTGAAACTCGATCCAGTGGGTCGGAGCTATGATCCGGACCCAGAGTTCTGGACTAGGGCTCTGTAGTCTCCATCGCCGCCTCTAGGGCAGCCGCGGGAGGTCTTCCAATCCTCTTAACAAGGTGCAAGACGGTTACTATTTTTTCTGCGACAGTGAAATTGTTCTTGTTGGCGACATGTTCTTTTCTGCGACAGTGGCGATAATTGATGCGCGAGGTGTTGGCACCACATCTGCCACACCCACCCAGCGCGATCCATGGGGCCTTCACTCACAACGGCGCCGAAGGCGCGTCTGCTCGAAGAACGAAACGAAAGGCGAAACGGGAGCGTTTGGGGACGCCCAGGGTCCCCACCTTGCGGAAGGGGGGCTGCCGCTGCTGCTGCCATTCAGCGCTCACTTTAGCACTGAGATTCAGCCGAATTGGCTGAGGTTGAAGCCCCCCGTTTCCTCCCAATCTCTGCTTTTGCAGTGCTAGCCCGCTGAAATGCGGGCAACTGGCGACGAAGGGACACGGCACCGCCAATCGGGACTGGGGATCTTGTTCGTGACGCCAGAGGGGGAGGCCAAGGCGCTGGTTGCCGGTGCCATTGCCATCCAAGCATGGACCAACAAGGCGCCCACGCCCAACGCCGTTGACTGGTCACACGACCAGCTTTTGCTGTCGGGTGGGGGCACGCCCTCTGAGCGACGACCTGTGATGGGACCCACTGGCAGCATTTCAGCACTCATTTCAGCACTGTGCGCAAGTTAGTGGCCAACTGGCGCTGCCCGGCCCTGTGCGTCACCCAGGTCCCAAACAAGCACAGCGTTGACCCGGGAAGTTGGAGGAAGCGGAACAGTGATTCCTCAGACTGCAAACAACAACGCTGGTGGCTGGCAGTGGCCGGTGGCGGGTGGCGGGTGGCAGGTGGCGGGTGGCGGGTGGAGGATAGGCGAGTCGGTTCAAAGGCCCCTCCGCCTTCTCAAGCTGTGCATCAGTCAAGTGAACCATCCAATCCACTGTCGCAAAAAGAGTAGTTTGGCACTGTCGGAAAAAAATAACAGTCCACTGTCGCAAAAAGAGATATTCACCTGCAAGATAAGGTCATGGCCATCACCCTCATCAATCGCGGATGAGTAGTGAATTGGCCATTCTGGCGGTAGTCGCCAAGTGACCTTGTTTTGACAGGACTGGGAGCTAGCAGAACGGCTGTAAGGGCAAAGCTGTGTCTCTTAAAGCAATTAAGACTCGACAGGTTGTGATGGATTGTGTGCAGGGCGCAAAAATTGGCCGCGAGGGGCTGTTTGTGGATTTCGGGTTGAGATAGCCAACATGCAACCCCAGCCACCCGCAGACAATGCAACAAACGCCCCCTGGCTGATTCGGACACACTGAAGGAGAATGCGGACTCCCCTGGCATGTTGCTATTAAATGTGTGCAACACCACACCCACTTGTACATCTCGGAGCTCCTACGTTAGCTGCATTTGCCGCTGCAACGACAAATGCAAAACCTGTTACATGGAGTGTGTTATTGCACAAAAAATACACCAAGCAAAAACTTGCATTGTACATGTGCATACACGGCTGTTCCTTCAATACCTGTTAAGAAACTTTCCCTTGGTCGCCTTTGTGGCCATCCGCCTGTTGCATCCCCCGTCAAGCGGCACTTGCTGACAGCTGCCCAGATTCCACAATGCGAGAAAGGACATAGGCACTTGATTGGCCAAACAGCAAGGCACCACATCCGATTGATAGTCGTTGTGCAATTGAAATGGTGATTCAAGCATTGATATGTAGCTGACTCTAGCGCCAAAAAATTCACTGGTACATGCCACAGTGCAGAACTTGGTGGACAAAAGATGTATTGTCAATGAATCAACGCTGCCTATGAGTGAATGCACATCGACCCAATGGGTGAATTTCAGCTTCCAAGGGATCCCTGCCAACTGCCATAGCTGAAGGTCATGGCCGGAATTGCAGCAGAAGGTGTTGTCCATCAAAGGGGCCACAATCGAGGGGCAGTACAGGTGAGAACGCGCCCGTATAAAGTGGGCCACCCCTTTTAATCAGAAACTTGGGTTCTGACCTAGTTTGACTCTGGCCGCGAGGGCCTGTTTCAAGTGCGCGACCTCTGCCGGGCATTCGCGAGTGAGCCGGCCACTGTGCTACCTGAAGAAGGGTACCGGCATCAATACCTATCCCGGGTATGATGTTTGGTCTTCTTGAATGAGCATTAAAGATATTTGAGCAGTGCAACGCCGTCTGCAGGGCAATGTAGCAACATTGTTGCGAGCCTTCAGATGCCAATTTTCAAAGCAAACAACACTGTAATTCCCCAAGCAGCCCCTTCCCTTGGCCCTGAACCACGCTGCAAGGACACGAGCATGATTGCATGATGCTTTATTTTGTTATGACGAATGATTATAATAATCAATGATTATTATAATCATTCGTCAAAGTGGCGTTACGCCACTTTGTGCAGATTTCGCATGGGGGGCTGCCAACTAAACCGCTGCCATGAAGCAGGCCACATCATCTTTCATTAACATCCTCTTGGAGCGGATAATAAGCAACGGTGGGCGACACCCAGAGCAAAACCCGCTTGAGATGATTCAATAGAAATCTCATTTGGGAGATCCAAATATCTATAAAATCATAGCCGCATGCTGTGGTGATTCCACTTGCCTAATATGAATGTGCTTTTAGAAGTTTTACTTCTGCACCTGTAGCGATAACTTTCTATTTTCTGCCATCAATTCGTCGAACTATCAGTATTCTTAAGACGAGGCATGTCGCTGGGTGGATTGCTGCTAGATGGTCTCACCGTCTCTCCATGGGGAAGACACCATTTTGTATTTGTATGCTTAGCGCCAAATGGCCGCTAAGCTGAGAGACAATTCCCCTCTCTCCCCCCCTTTAGTGTCAACACTTTTTTCAATGCTAGGATGAAACACCAACATCACCTGATAGCGCGATACACCTTCAAGATGGTTTTTTAAAATTGTAAACTCGCTGTTAGTCATTGTCCCGCGTCAGCACGATGACGGGATCTTGACTGACATGCGGCAGCTGACGGGGACCAACTCAGAATCGGCTGGTCAGGAGAACATGGGCAGCGTTGCTGAAAAGCGAGAAAGCATGCTGAAAGGAGCTGCACTTTGATGATTAGTATAAAGAACACTTGTGAACATGAAAGAAGAAGTTTCGGCTTACTAAAAAAGGAATAGACAGGAATCATATATTAATGCTTTTGAAACGCCGGTCTGGGCCTGAGAAACCGTATTAGAAATGTTGTGAGGCGGTAAATCGAAAACACAGTACATTCGCCGTGTTGAACAATGCAAAGGTTTGGGGAAATGCTGCCAAAACTTTCACAGAATGCAGTCAATATGGCTGCATTGCAGCACAGTGGGAAATGGAATGATCTGGTAGTTCTATTATTTTACTAAACATGATGCAGAAATATTCAGAATTGCAGCTGCAGAATTAGGCACTAAAAGGAAAATGGAACTCATGGGTTTTTAGGGGGAGTGCTGCCCGATTCATTACGGGAGTATGTTTTCAGAAGTGTCTGAGCGCAATATACTACAGGGTAGGAGCATCAACTAAAGTAAATAGCTGGAAAGAGTGAGGAAGACCGGCAGATACTGCTTATTTCCACATGAACTTGTCCAAAACTGGATGGCTGATCATGCCATTAGAATGTGAGACAGTCTCCAGCTTAAAAATGAGCATTCTGGACTCATTCAACTCCGGGCATGACGGTCATTGCAATTTGCTTCACAGCCACTTTGGATGGAAAACGTTTAGGAGGATTTGGAGTGCGCCTTGTGCACTTGAAAGGCCATCATGTCACACCGGCGGGCTGTAACATGTCCCAAACGCAAGCGTAAACTACTGACAGGCGTGTGGACACACGAAGTACGCAATGCACTCTTTCGGCAGTGCGCCACGTTTGCCATTGGCTTGACGAGTCGCCATGTCGCACGGAGGTCTGAGGGGTCGTCTTCGAGCCCGATCACGCACTGCGAGTATGCCGGTGCACAGCAAGTCGCCTGACCCGCCATAGGAGCGCGAAAACTGGCAGAACTCTGTCCCCTGGGCAGCGCCGCGCGTCGCGGTGGGTTCGAGGGGGAGGCATGAACCAGGGCGGGGACTGCGTGCCGTTGGACCCGGTCGCGAGCAAGAACGGGCCGTCAGCGACCTTGGCAATGGTGTGGTCGCCGCGGCGCGATGGCGGGACGGTCGAGCGCAGCGAGCGCAACAGACGCGGTGGGCTTTGGCACGGATGGTGACGTGGGCTACCTCTGCGTAGGCGGAGGAAGCGACATGGCGTGCGCAAAAGTAATGGACGGTGAATGGATAATCGTACTCAAGCAGGAAAATTCCGGAACTTGAATGGAAGAGGCAGAGCCGTCTCCAAATAAGGTGCCGCTCATAGAGATTGACTAAAAGGGTCAGTAATCTGCGCTCTATACTTAATAAGAAGTGTTGCGGTTGTTGCTTGAGTCAACAGAGCAAGCTCAAGGACTTTGGGATCAACTGGATGATACGGGTGAGCCAGGACACAAAGTGTGATGCGTTATATTACTTTGCTTATGTATCAGTGGGATCTCAAGGGAATACACGCTGATCTGGAGGAATCTAGGCACCTAGGGTGAAGCCGTACCATCATGGTCAGCCGGTTGATAGTAGGACATGAACTATAGTGAATTCATTGACATACTGGATCAGTGCGAGAATGAGGGGCTGATTGAGATGAAGGGTATGTGAGTTACAAAATCCAGTTGAGAACTGAAAGATGCGAAGTAATATTTGGGGATTATTTGGGATAGGAGCGGAGCCCCGCGGACCATAAATAGGGGAGCGGCGCCCCTTTCTGTCATTAATATAGCTTATCCAACGTTGGTCCTAAGGAAGCAACCATGCAAAATTTGCAACAATCGTTGATTTTGGTCAGGAACTGAGTGCAGGGCGCAGCCTATGGAGGGTTGCCATGTGATTCTGATTTTTTTTGTCTGTGTGTGTTTTTTCTGAGTGGTGCAATCCCAGCACGTACGAGGTAAAGTACTGAAAGCGTGTCCAACTAAGAACGCCCGCGGACCCCAAACACGCTCAAGTACTGGGTATTTATAGTGTGTCCTATTGGGAACCCCTGCGAGGCCCCAAGCGTACTCTATATATTAAAGCTCATAACATAAAATACAGGACAGCCTACGGGGTTCCAGCAAAGCACCATCAATAACAACTGAGGTGTTGGATTCCAGCTACTTACTAACATAATCACATAACACACCAGAGTTGTTCCATTCTCGGCAACTGGTGTTGCTATACAATATAGCAACATATTCGTGTGAGCATTGCAAGGAGCTTAGGGGTGCCGGCCCCCCAGCCATTACGTATGTACAATAAAATCTATCAATCGAGGTGCTAAATGACGGTCGACGTGAATCCACGACCTATGCGATCGGTGGGACGAGTTGTTGCCTGATTGATTGTCGGTTGGCTGTGGCGAACTTCAATCGATGTGTCATTTAAACTGACTAGGATTGAGATGCATCGGTGGAGGCATTGTAGCTTTATTGTTCAGCCCCGTTTGCTTACGATCACTGAATTGAAGTGCCTCGTTTCGGCAGCACCTGACTGAGGAAGTGGGGTGGAAGTCATGGAACACTATGACGATTTTTTGCCTTCGCTTACAAAGATCAATGGCAGAAATAATGAGTAAGAAGCATTCATAGTGCCTCGAATATTGAGATTTATATGAAAGGGTTGGGTCCTCACATCAGTGAGCTGGCAGCAGCACTTTGCCAGCCCTCCGGGCAGCTGCATTTGGAAGCTGGTTTAAGAACAAGAAAAAATTAGAGTTGTGGCAATCGTAGGGGTTTAAAAATTGGGATGCTAAAAGGCATTATAAACAATGGGATCAAATCCAAAAGCTGTGAATAGATCCGTTTGAGGGGCTATCTTGATAATCGAACAAGCCATGAGCTGTTTGTCGCCGATCGGCAGCTTCCCTGTGCATCACCTGACTTCAGTTCAAATTTAGTGCAATTATGTAATCTCTTGACGTCCATGGTTTCAGCCCCCCCCTCCCCTTCCGGCATAAAATTACTGGCTGCACCAAATCGGTGACTGCTGCCACCAAGTCACGTGCACATCATGTCCAACTCCCTCCAAACTAACCTAATCTAAACCTAAACCCTAAAACCTAAACCTGTCCTAACCCTAACCCTAACCCTAAAGCTCACCCTGAAACTAAACCTAACCCTAAAATTGTGGTTAGGACAAAGTGTGCACGTGACTTGGTGCAAGCAGTCACCGATTTGGTGCAGGCAGTAATATTATTTCCTCCCCTTCCCCCTCCCCTCCACCCCGCTAAGCGTATGCTGAGCGCAGATTCTCCCTATGAATGCCTTTTGGCGTATTCAATTGGCAGATAGGATTCATTCAATTCCTTATCAATGTACTTGATTAAATCTGTTGGATTCGATGTACTATTGGAGCACCGATTATCCTTTTTGAACTTCGCTAGACACAATAACTCGCTACCGTTATTATTGACGCCTTACTGTCACCGCTTTAGCCCCTAGCTCTCGCTTTGTAGGTCCAGAAGAGCATGTTGCAGCTCCCACTCCAGTGGGCTCAAATTTCGCCAGGCCAGGGCAGCTGAGCGGGTAGTAATTGCCACGGAGACTGCGGCAGGTTACAAATTTTCGACCCCTGCAAAAGCGGCAGGATTCGCAGCTGTCACGGTGTGCACGTTTGCCACAGCCCGCTCAGTAGCCACCACATTGCCGAGCCCCTGGGAGCCATGCAACGCTGATCCGAGCAAATCCAGAGAGCTTGACAGTTTTAGCGAGGAACACCAGAAGACAGGAGCGGGAATTGCATGACATGCGACGACTGTTGATCGCCTGAGGGACCGGGCGTGGCCAGGGTCATGCAGGGTCACTCCTGTACCGTGAATGCATCAGTAGCAGCAACAGGCATTTTGCGGTAGCTGAGAACACCACACCGCTGGTTATCGTCTGGCAGGGATTTACTGTGGTCCAAACAGCGGCGCAGGCGATTGGGGCCAGCACGACCGCCCATCCATTGGCAACTGTTCAGGGCAGCAATGGCCGGCAGTGCAATCACGATGTGGCGGCTAGCTGGTGCCACGGGTGGGAGGGCCTGATGGCCGTACTGCGCAGCAGACACCACATGAAGTAAACAGCGTCTCACGGAGCCGCATTGCAGGTAACTCGAGCACGTAGGCTTCAATGGGCTCGGGTATAGAGTTTTGTTGCCCTCCATAAGACTGGTGTATCCGCGGCTCAGGAGCGGCGACCATTACATTGCGACTCCCTTCTATGTAAGCCATGAAACTTGACCGTCAAGTTTCATTTCCAGATGGTAGTGACTACCATTATGGATACCAAACCCTTGCCGGAATACCGCCATCGCCTGCAACAGTGGCGCCATTTACCGTGCCGGCGTCTGCACGAGGTCGCATCACAGCCCAGGGGTAGCTGCCACCCTGTGCTGAGCAACGCAGAAATCAAATCTGCAAGAAGCCTACTCTGTCGCCCGTTTTGATGCTTCAACTTTGACGGACAGTGCAAAGGGCTGCACAGAGCCGTGCACAATGAGGACAGGCCTGCAGCAGCCCTCTAACGGCCACAGGCCTGGTCCTTGCCGATGGGCAAGGCACCATGCATCACTGCCAAGGACAGCCACGAGTCCGGCCAATTCCATTTGTTAAACTCGCTATTATCATTGTCCCACATCATCACAAGGATGGGCTCGCGGCAAAAGGCATCTTGAAAAAGGCAAAATTCATGGGAAAGCGCTGGCCCCTTTGGCGCAAAACCAATGTGATCAGTGCTGGATAGATTACTAAAATTGTAGGCCATGTTGCAACTGCTAAATGGCTATACAATAGGCCGAAATGGGCAGTCATTCTGCTTTGAAAATGGCTCCCATCCATGGCAGAATTCTGGGCAGAACATGCAGTCTCAGGAGCACCACAACGGTGGGGTGCAGTTGGGCAGCAACGCTCAATCGATAATGATGATTGAATGAATTGGCGAGTGTACAAATGTTGTCCCATACCTTGGGGACCCAAAGTTGGGGTGAGCGTTCGCGGTTGCCATCATGTGCCGTGTGTCATGTGAATGATGTCGTACAGCAACCTTGGACGCCGAGCCGCAGGGCGCCTGAGAGGCACACGCATGGCAGTGGAAACTTGCGGCGACATGCTCGAACATGGGTGTGAGGGCGTGGCTGCCAAGGCTCAATGATGATGATGATTATTGCGGAATTGCATGGGATACGTTGCACGCTGCTTGCATTGCAGTGGTCTCCATGGATTTTGATGATGATGGCAGTGGTCTATATTGCCATGCATGAAATTTGCATGCCCACGAGGGGCTACGATGACCCTAAGGGATGCTCGAATCCATGACGTGTAGGACTACTAGGCGCGACCTGCATCTGAAAGCCTGCTCAGCGACAGGGGCCATGAGCGAGGCGCTGGCGCCCATGGCGGAGGTATAGGCGAGCAGGCCAGGGCAGGGTCAGGCGAATTGCAGGCGGCGGGACGCATGGAGCACATGTGATTGGATAGGAGGCCATGGAATCGAATCAGGAGGGCGGTGGTGTGATCATGGAAGCCGCCAGACACTCATGCTCATAGTGTAATGCGAGTCTAAAAGGTTCTGGACATCAGGAAGGTTCGGGAAGAATCAACACTAACGTATAAGTGACATGACAGCTTAGGGATCATCTAGGTGAGTGAGAATAATCTTAGAAAGTTCTGGAAGGCTATGGAATAGTTGGCCAGTCTGTGAATAGAGGGGGCTGACATCATAGCGTCCAATATTCCAAGAAACCCCTGTGCCGCATTGCAACCAATGGTGGATAAGTGCTGGGACATTGTAAGGTTGGATCCGGGTGTGACAAGTGATTGTTCGCTGTTGAGTCCATGTGTCCAACTGGTGTCTTGCTGGCCCTGGATCAAGTGTGTGGGAAGGGAGATCGCTACAGGCAATCATATTTGGTGTGGCCATGTGAATTCTGAATTGCAAGAGCGATCGTTGTGCCGACAAATCAGGCTGGGCTGGTTGGTGGACTCATTTTGGCTTCAATGATCAGCCTTGTTTGTTCGCGGACACTAAATTGAGGCGCCTCACTTCGGCAGCACCTGTGCGAGGAAATGGAAGGCTTGGATCCCCACATTAGTGAGGCAGCAGCATCAGCTCATCAGCCCTAATGGGCAGCTGCACATGGAGGCTGCTTTAACACATTTCAGAGAGCCGGCGTGTCACAAGTCCCCTGCCCCTCTGCGAGTCACCAGGGCCTGGAACACCAACGAAGAAGAAAAGTGCCTGCACGCAAATAGATGCTCCCATTCCTACACTCCGAATCCCCCCCTCCCACTGCACGCCTGTTTGAATTTTCTTGCCCAAAAGGGGTGTGCCAAGAGCACCGTGTCTGATGCCCCCTCTCCCAACACTGTACATCGGTGGTAGGCGCCTAGCCTAATGATCATCGAGGCTTCCACTGATGTGGAATTTACATAGCGGCATCGGCTGCGGCCTCTGTCACGGCCTGCACCACCGGCGCTGAGGTCCCGATGGTCTCTGGCAGCTTCAAGATGTTGGTCAAAATGTTGCTGTTGAAGGGGTCCTGAAGGTGGTCTGTCAGGCAGGCGAGCGGGCCTTTCCTCACGACCACAGCTTGGGCCACGAAGCCCACCCACGCAACCTGTGAACACAAAGAGTGCTTAACTGAGTCGCTGTTGCGCATCACCTATCCACAAGGAGTGTCGAGGTGGTGTTGGGCATCATCATGTACGCATCAGCAAAGTATCCAGCAGCTGCTCTTTCCTACAAGCTGCAAGGAGCGTCTGTTCTGGCAGCAACTGATAACACCTGATAATGGCACTCGCAGGAAAGGGAGACGTGAGTGCCTTGAAGCAGTTATTGCAAACGAGCACAACGGATGTCTGGCACTGGGGATTGTGCCTGCTTTCTGCAAGGTCTTGCACTGATATGCTGCTGACTGGCAGTCGTCAAGGATAGGGTTGCAAAGGGCTTCACGACAAGGGCTTGACACGTGCAAGATAGCAGCAGCTGACCAGGCACAAGTAGGGTATGTTCTGATGGTGACAACACAAGCAAACACATCAAGCCTGTGTGTGCAAAATACCAAAGCCCCAGGGACAGCGGTGATCTCCATCGGCTTGCAGGATTGTTGCTGCGCACATCCAACACAACTGTTGATGAGGACACTTTGATGCACAAATGGACCTGTCTTCCCCAACACTGACACGTACCATCGCAAGCCGGCCGTTCTTCACTTCCTTCAGGGCCATTTGGTCCTTGTTCTGATTCAAGGGGTCCCAAGGGAAGGTGTCCAGAACACCAGACTGCGCAACACCACGCACTCGTTCGTCACCAACACACACAACATGATGTTGTCTGATCAACATGAACTGATGCAGAGCATCCCCCCCTTCTTTTTGCTTTGGCCAAAGTGTTGATCCACAGACAAACAGACCTAACTTCACCCATCGAAGCCAACTGCTGATTTGCTGGCCTGTTCAGGCAGCAACGCGCTGGTGCAAAGCATCTGGCGCATGGTGTTTAATCGAGTATCCCCCAGGGCTGCAAACAAGGGCACCATAGGCACAATGGGCCATTGCTTTTGCTTCACAAACGGCTGGCCATCAACACCATTTCTGTGAGGAAGGAAAACGACTTGTGTAAACAGAAAGTGAGCAATTCATGCCAATCGACCGACCCAGCTAGTATTGCCACATACCGAAAACAAAAAAGGCACATGCTGCAAAAACAAACTGACCCACCTCGCCCGTCTCGACCCAACCCCTGTAGCGCTTCATCTCAAAGAAGCCCATGAAGACGGCCTGGAACGACACCAGGAACAGGAAAGGAAGGCCAAAGTCCTTGCCGCTGTCGATGGTATACCACTCTTTGTCGATGCCCAGGGCCTCCGTGGCCACAACACCCAGCACGCCGTTCATGGCCCATCGTCCGTTCAGTTTCTCTGCCTCGATGTACCTTTGCACCGACACATGGCGTTGGTTCCCAGGGTGTGCAGGACTGCATGTATCCACAGCGCTAATGTGCGGCCATCGCACTGGTCACATGTCTCCATGCAATTCAGTTCAGAGAGCATCTTTCTTCTGCCAGTCTGTCTGGGGATGTTGCCCTTGCCCTTGACTAAGTCAAGCTGTCTGTGTTGCATGTAATCAGTACTGAAATGCTCTTCACCATGTTGAACCATGTTAAAGCAATTGGCGAGGTATCGCTTAGACAATGGCGACTTAACATTCAATATTTTGGGCCTGCTCAGAAGTCTGGTGTGCGCCCTAATGAACCCTACAGGGGGATTCAGCATGACTGCACATCGAAGTCACACATAAATGCCCATCGAGGCCAATGGGGAACTCGTTCAGCTGATCGAACCGGTGGCACCCTGGGTGCCTCACTCACGCATCCATTCCCAGCTGGCTCCTTTTCTCGGGACAATTCCGTGCCGATTACTACAGCCTCCAAAGCACGGAGACGTGAGGCACGTTCCCCGCCCTCCACAGCGGAGCTTGATTCGCCCCTTGACACAGAACGCCCGACACCTCCCATGGAACACGGCCGAATCCGCCAACCCTACGTCCCAGCCCCAACAGGCCTCCACCCCTCAGCAGCGGCCCCTCTCGCACGAAAATCTCGTGCCCATCCACGTCCCCCAAGCCGATCGATCCGCGCTTCCAGCAACCCCGCCAATCCCTCCGCGGTATGCACTGCGCTCGACCATTGCCCGACATCGCGAGCGTGGTGCCAGGCCCAATGCCTCGTCATGTGACAATTGCCAAGCAAACAGTATCATTTAATACGCACGCCTCCCGCTGGCCCCCCCACACCCCGCGATCATCGAAAACGCCGCGATCTCCTCCCGCACTCACCACGCCAGCCTGTCCGGCTCCGAGCCCAGCCCGAGAGGGTCGTAGCCGAAGTCCCCCGGCAGAGAGCCGTCCAGGTACGGCGGCGCCTGCACGCCGTTCAGCCACATCGGCCTGTCGGCCGCCCGCGCCACGAGCGCTGCGGATCGACCCGACTTCGCCACCTTGGCGCCCAAAAATGGCCGCGCCTGGGTGGCCATGCTCATCGCCGATGAGGCCATGGCGGCGTGTGTGGGCGGGGGGATGGGGAGATGGCGCGTGCGGGGCAGGTGGCGGAGGTGCGGGGGCGGCGCCCGAGCGCTTGGGAGGCAGGCAAGGGGGGGCCGCTCCTGGGGAAGGGGCTTGGCGGGGGGGGAGGAGATGTAGGATGGAACGGAAAGGGGGGAGATCTCGGCGGCCAGATCGTGGTGCGGGCAGCTGGGCGCCTCGCCTGGGAGAGCGTGGATGTTCTAAATGGGAGCGTCTTCTCAACATCGGGAAATCCCAGGACTGAAACATCAACATTTCAGCCCTTTGAATTGAAAGGAATAAGCAATAGCCTGCTGGCAGCCCAAAAATTTGAGGCGAGAATCCATTTCTTATTGATGGGCTTGGGGCGTTCTGCCGCCAGGCAGTGTGGACCCTTGTTGCTCGGTGGAAGAGGCTAATGCACTCTGATAATCTAAGTCAGCGCAGGCCCATTTACCACCAGTGTGCCGGTTTAGCAATGTTGCTGTGGGGGTGACGCCGAATCGATCTTGCCACGCTTAATGCCCTGCGCTGAGCCCCGCGCCGGCAGCCGCACCCGCCATGCGCACCCAGCTCGCAACAAATATAATCTTGTCCCCCTCGATGGTATCATGCCACTCCCGACCTATGGTGGTAACTGCCCCGTTGCGGCCCATCGTTCTACTGCTGGCCCCTCGGCAGACGAGGATGGGTGCTTTACATTGCTTGCACTACATCACGATCACCTCGTGGCCAGGTCTCGACAGTTATAGCATTATGATAAGGGAGGGAGCGCGCAGCGCCTTGCATTCCTGCAGTGCGGTGAAATTTGCAACGTGAGCGAGGCCGTCTGTTTTTGTGGTGGGACAGTCTCACTGTTACACGTTAGCCGAACTATTAGCTGCACTAATGCAACAATATTGTGAAAGCGATGAATCGTCAATATTGAGGATGGGCTCGGGGTGTTTGTCAGCATCCAAGATGTCGACGATAACTACGCAGGTGCTTGTGCACAAGGCAGTGTCCTTGTTGACCATCCCGCGTCCATTCAATTATGTACATTAGAGTGCCTTCTTACCCTGATGATGGTGCAGTGTGTGCATATGCCCTTGCCTGCATATCGTTGTTCTTTCCTCAAAACACCATTATATCACCGCATTTGGCAACGCCAGAATACATTATTGCAGTCAGCCTTTCTCGTATTTCAATCATCAGATTTTTAAAAAGAAGGGATTTTGACATCAATTCAAGGCCATGAAACAAATAATGTTGTTGAAACTCAGGTAATTCGAATTATCATCAGAATTCTGATGATTCGTCTCCAAGTTATGTGCTCAAGAATGACAATGACTCCATTTCAACAAATTGAAATGCAGAATTGCGTTTCATACAAATCCATACCGTTCCCTTCTGTGGTATGTTAAGGGACGCGATACGATGTAGTTTGAAGTACATGCCTTGCTTGACAGCAGCAAGTCAGAGACTGCCCTCAATTATTCAGTAGCTGGGCCTGACGGCCGTCCAGCGTGAGGGGCGACGGTTTTAAGCGTGATTGTTCTATTAAATGTCTGGCCGGTGCACACTGCCCCAACGATTTCCAGGGGCGATGATCTGCTTCTTGTTGCAACACACACATCTGGGTGACTCACCTGGCTGGAGCACATTCACGGTTGATGGTCTTGTGTTGAATTTGATTTCATTGAGCAGTTTGGCATATGGCACATGGCGACCTGCAATTTAACAATCTGGAAGGGGACTAACCACGACTTTTCCACCAAGCGCAGCATCATTCGGTGGCTGGATTTGTCAGGTTTTCTTTATTTGTTTCAAGTTGCTCAGTTATGTTGTACGCTGGACCAGAATATAGGGCGCTGAGCAGATTTCACACGCTTCGCCATTCTGATGCAGGGATAACGTCACTCCATGAAATCACCAGTTCAGCTCAGAGTATTATGATGCTGTCACTCTTTGCTCGCAGTACTCTCTTGTCGTGATCATAATATGAGCTCCCATTTGTTCGACATCGAGTTTGCCAATGGTGTATCAAAACTGATGGTTGGTAATCAGGACTTTGCCGCACTCGTTCCACAATGTGGGGTGATTTAGTTGCCGCGCAAGATCGATGCCCAGGGCCCGGCTGACCATCGAATCCCCCAACCCAGAGTTTCGACATGGGGATAGCAAATGACGGTTGATGAGTAGTTCGCCATGATCCAAGCTGACAAGGTAGCTTGGATCGACCAGCTTAAAGAGCTAACAAGGAACCCATGCAGCGTGGATTCCATCAGCGGCTTCACTGCACATCATTGCCGCAGGCCCCCGTGTCCTTTGTTTTGATTCCAAAGCATTTCATCCGACACAAGTTCCCACCCGACCATTGATGCAACCAGATTAAAGCGTGTTCCCTTAACTCCAACGTCCTGTATCTGTGCCCCGTGCATGTATACCAACTGCAGGTATGAAGAATTGTCATGTACAATTAGAAACTCTCAAAAACACTGGAAGTGGTAAAAGAAAGCCAAGGCGCAGTGGAGTGAGAATACGATCCCAGTATGTACATATTGGGAACACGACACAGCATTACATGTTATCCATGAAGTACATGCATGGAATACAGGCCGCCTGCAGTTTGGAAAGGAGATCAGTGCAAAGCACCTGAACATTCCCCCGTATAGCGCCTCCAAAGAAGGCGAACACATACAAAATAGACGTCTTTTGACAGCCGGGCGGAAATTCCCTTTTGATAGGTGGCGGAAGGGGGCTCAACGACCTCTTTTCCAAATGAGGCTCTCCTAAATTCAGAGTCTGATTGGATCTTATTGGATTTGACTTGGAATGGGGAGCCAATGTGGACGGTAGCTGCGGGCGTACAGCCTGGTGGCATCAGCGTTGCGCAGTACAACGTGTCACAGTGCGTGCATGTGGGTCAGTATATCCTACTTGCCCGGCGGAGCAACGTACTGGCCTTGGTACAAAGCCATCGATTGAGGATCAACGTCTTGCCTAACTGCGACACAACTGAACCCAAGTCCCTACAAGCAATAATTGTGCAAGTTGGAACTCACAGTTCCCACAGACTGCCAGCATTAAATTTAGAGGAACCCAGATGTCAATTCTCAAACTCGCCAGAACGTGACAGATCGCTGCCTTTACCAAAAGTTTTGAAGCAACAGGCTGCAGTACAGTACTGCTAAGTATCGCTGCGGCGTTCCTTGCTGATGCACAGTGCTTCGTCGGATGACCTCCCTATCGAGCACCCCCCTCACAGCGGTGACGAGAAGTTTAGTACAGAAAGGCGTCCCCCAGACCGGGCCACAATAGCGGTGCACGCCCCCATTGCCAGCACCAAAGCGAACCAGTCGCAACGTCTCCGCTGAGCGGTCGTGCGACAAAAACAGACCCTTGGTTCAGAGCGTGCGCGCAGATTTCGGCGCATCCCGCTGTTCCTCTCGGCGGCGACCCTCGGGCGCCTCTCTTTTGGGCTGCCCCGCCCGGTTGAGCATGGCCGCGCGGCACACGAGGAACATCGTCGACAGGCCGATTTGGAAGTCGAAGGGAGAGGTGCGTCGGCCAGCCGGCGCCCCAGAGGGTAACGGGTGTTGATCGTATCGGCATCCACGGAGAGGATTTGATCCCGGCCACCTGAAAGCGGCATTGGGCTGTTTGTGGCCCTCGTGTCCAAGTCGGCTCGTCGTTGGGCACGTTGATGACACCAGACGACTGCAAATCGGCAGTCTTTCATCTGAAGTGGCATTGAAAAGATTTTTCGCCTTGGGGGGCGGTTGTGCTCGCAGCTCAGCTCCATCCCGGTAGCAGATTGGGTTTCTGGACCTTACCCAAAAGATGCTGAGGCAATGGACGATGGCGCCGCTGTCTGTTGCAGATTAGGTCTTGTTCTTTCCAAGGGTGGTTTTAGACTATTGCTCCAATCTGGAGCTTCGTCTTGCGCCACTTTTGGCTGTCATCTAGGTCAACAACCTGCCAATACGCTGATTCTGCCTTTGACTGTGTACACGCACCACAAAGACTTGTAAATGTTGCTACCAAGCTGTCAACAAATAGGACACAATCTTGTGGACGTTTGTGCGATGCGCGTTGGGACGCTAACTTTGAGGCTGAGCAATGAATGTTCACACTTAGAAGAATTTGGTTCTTGACCTCTGCACCAACGCCACTGATGATTCTGTGGTGCGAACCTGGTGCTGCAACTGTGTGGTACTTTATTGCAGGCGCACGTAGCTCAAGCTTCAGTGCAATGTTTGTTTGATACATAGATCTTGTGGAGAAAACCTAGACATCATGCTGCTAAGTTCGGAATGCTGCTTTGCGGATATTTTTGCACACAGCAAGGCACCAATCTTATGCCCATAAGGTCATGACAGGCACTCAGGCACCCTTAGTTTCGTACCCGTATTTTATGTGCTTAACATCACTGTGCCAATCCGCACACAAAGTCTGACTGTCACCCTGGTACCTTGAGTCGGTCAATCAAAATTTCGATCACAACATGCTTAACAACAATGGTCATGGTACCTGTAGTGCTGTGGATACGGCAGGCTTGTTGTGCAACAATGTTTGTCAGTATATTGGCACCCCATAGAAAAGAAATTCTGCAGACGCTGGTGTTGTCCCATTTTGCTGGCCGCCTGGGAGCACACAGGGTGCCCATGGGGCAGCTCATCATGGATGACATATTGTGTTTGGGAGGACGATAGAAGTACTTCCCAAGCACAGTCGATCAACTGCAGATGGCACATTTTCCAGTGGGTGTTCTGCTTTACACAAGTAACTAGTTCCTGCCAAGTTGCCTGAAACAAGATGCAGAGGAACACCCATCAGTTACGAATGGTAGCATTTAGAGCATATTTGTGAATTGTAAACTGTGTTGTCAGCCCTACAGTGGCAAATCTGACCACCATTGTAGTCACTACCCAAAATGGTGCAACGCAAGTTGAAAAGGCCTTGTCTCACTGTGTGCACAGGCATCCACAGTCAGCTTCAGTGCATTCGCATTCCTCTTCAGTGAGCTGATACAATATAGTCAAACAAAAGTCAAGAGCACAGCAGAGCTCGAGAACAGGTGACACCCATTCCTGATTGGCCACTTTATGGTGCTTGACAAGCGTCAGATATGGCACTGGAAGCTCTGATGCAGCTATCTATTGGGGCCATGAGTCTGCTGTACATTGTGCTTGGCTTCTACCTATATAACTGCAGATGCATGCACCCCTTGAGAGCTCTGTACAGTGCTGAGAATTGTTCATTGTTGCACTGTTCTTTGTGTGGGACTGGGAGGCTGGTACATCGCTGTTTGTGGTGTGGACATTCATGGGCACCATTTTCTCCGTCTTTGCACTTGTTTAGGATAGAGAACTGCCCGTTGCATGTGCTGTTCCTTTTCTTGCAACACAGGTTGCCAGGGAGGCTGCTCTGCCTGCGATGCATCTGTGCTGCTGGCTTGCTGTGGTTTGGGTTGAAAGCCCCTGCATCTGTGTTGTGAGGTTGGAGGTTGCTGGTGGCGAGATCGGCCGCCGACTGCTGGAGCTGCTGACGTATCGAGAGAAGGCTCCAAAACGCAAGACTAGGCTTCTGGACCTGCTGAAATTTGTGCACACAACAGTGTGGCCATACATGTTTGGAAAAACAGCAGACTCGTTGGAGCAGGCAAACGCGGTGGGTGGGTGGCAGTGCTGAGTGTGGTCTGAACTTGGGAAGGAACACACGCGATGTTTGGTCTTAAAATTCTGTTCCTGCAGCTGCCATGGCACTCAGTCAGGCCTGCAGTGGACAACATTAACTTGGTTGAGTAGATCTCACCTTCTTTCCTGGAGATTGCCCAGGCTATTGCAGGCACCAGCCAGTGGCATTTTGCATCGTCTTGCACTTCTTGTGTGGTGGTGGAAGGCCTGTACCTCTTCTGTAATGAGTGTTCTTGAATCCAAAAGAGGAAGTAACAACAACAATATCCTGGCCTTTTAATGTTTTGCTGTGCTCCTTTGAGTTTCTCCTTCCCTTGTGAGTGTGTGCTGTTGCAATTGCCAGGGGCATGCATCTCTGGTGGCAGTCTTGGAGTACTGTGTTGTGACTGGGATTATTGAATCTGGATGACTGCCAGCTTTCCTGTCATGAACACCTGTTTACGATTTCTGAATGGAAGGCATCATGAATGTTGGAGTGCTCTTCATCATCTGCCAGGTGCAAGGACATCATCTTGTTCTGAGATGGTGAATGCGATTCTAGCAAAATCCATGCCATTGACCTGGCCGTGTCTGCTACGGGTCGTTGCTGTTGCATGGGTTTCCCTGCATCGCATGACAGAGCTTAGAGTCAACTCTTTGGTACTGTGGCACAGGCGAAACCGGCAGCTAGCATGTGTCAGCACTTCAACTCCAGGCAGTTGTTGCAGTACAAATTGCAATCATTGTTTGCCTGGTCTATAGGCGGATGACGAATACATGATCAGCGATGTCAATCTGGCATTGACGAAGTACATATCTGTGCCAAGAGACATGGGCTCATTCAACCCAGGGGCTCTGGCAGCGGGCATTGTGAAGGGGATTCTAGATGCAGCTGGGTTTCCTGCGAGGTTAGTTTTTCATTCCAACCCATTACATGTCACAGCTGTATCAAATGTGCGTCGTCAGCTGTATCATTTGGTGCGTGATCAGGAAGACATGACAACAAAACACTGCCCTTCCACCTTTCAGGTGGTGTTGGAAGTATATGTCAACACAGAATGGTGCAATTTCACCATAAAGCAGACAGAAAACCACAGACGTGGGAAACCAAAGTCGTTTTCAGTAGATGTAGGGTGAATTCTGTATAAACACAATTGGATCAAGCAAGATGCGTAAATCTCCCATCTGCAGGCTGTTTCTCAAGCAGTGCTAGACTTTGTGTGTATGTTCTTGTTGTCCTCACGCATCTGCTTTGCAACTATAAGTTAATTTAGCACCCCATGAATATGCGTGGTGTTTGAACATTTGAATGTGATACGGCTCGATGGTGTGCTGCTGCTGCACTGCTCACTGTCTTTTTCCTGTTGTCAAAACAATTTACATCAGCGCAAGCTGCAGCGCACGTTGAGCATGCTGTATTTAACTGTGCTGCATGCTCAATGAGCTTTATTGTCGAAACGTTGTGCAGACGGAATTCAGACTACTTATTGGACCTGATGCAGCTTTTTGCCCCTTTCAAGAATGGAATTAGTGGAACGAGCACCATCTGTAGGTGAATGTAAAGTAACTGATGCTTGGTGTTTTCTCTTCTTTGAGGGTGTCCACGCATTATGTTGACGTCCCCGGTTTGTCCAAGCCTCAGACGACGATCCTTATGAAGTTTGAACCGTCCGTGATGCAAAGAGAGGCGAGGCTTGAACCAAGGGCGACGTGAGCAAGATTTTGTGTGAAGGGGACATGTGGGCATAGAATGAAGAGAAAGCACTGTGTTGCACGAGATGGGAAAGCGGGCTTCCAATGTTGGGATGGTCATTGTTTGAACATAGAAATGCCGTAGAGCACTGCTGGGCCAGATACTGCTCTGCACAATTTGTAACTGTAGTTTCTAACATTCGCTGCAGGATATGACCATGGTACTGAATGTGCAGTGTACAGTCAGCAACGCTCTGTCGGCGATTGCTGTTGCGCTCTGCCGTCGTCGGTGCCACGGTTACCCACCTGTGCTCCGCAATCGCAAGGCCAGGGGTCTGTTGCGTATGGCGAAGTGATGTGGCATCTGCAGGGCCAAAAATTGTTTTAAGGAAGAAAATTGTTTTAAACAAGAAATTGTTTTAAACAAGAAAGTTGTCTCAAACAATCGCGTCGCTTCCCCACAGCCACGTCACCGTTGCGTCACAGTGTCCCTCAGCTTCCCGTGGACTGCACTACGCTCCGTCTGCCGGTGTGCTGTTGGCAGTGCGCCCGGTTGGGCTGTCAACCCGAGTCGGGAGTCCCGGCCCATGGGTCTGACCAACCTGCGGGTGGCCGTCCTGGGCTGCGGGCCCGCGGGCCTGGCCGCCGCGCTCCTGCTGTCCCGCACCGGCCATTCCCCCGTCGTCTTCGAGCGGTTCAGGGCGCCCGCCCCTGTGGGCTCCGGCCTCCTGCTGCAGCCCACAGGCCTGGCTGTCCTGGCAAAACTGGGCCTGGCGTCTCGCCTGGCCGCCCTGGGCGCCCCGATCGGCCGCCTCTTCGGCCGGTCGGTGCCCTCCGGGCGCGTCGTCTTGGATGTCCCCTACTCTGCCCTAGGCGGGGGGCTGCGCGCGCTTGGCGTGCATCGATCCGCGCTCTTCCAAGCGCTTTTCGACGCGGCAATTGCGGGCGGCGTGATTTTTGAAACGGGGTTTGAAGGCAGGGGAGTGGATCGAGTTTCGGGGGATAGGTCGCGGCTGGTGGCGGCGGACGGGCGGCGCAGCGCGGCCTTTGACCTCGTGGTGGACGCCTCCGGGTCGGGCGCCGCCTTGGCAACGGGCCGGGTCAACGCCCAGCTTCCATATGGTGCCCTGTGGGTCAGTCTGGACTGGCCCCAGGGGCCCTGCATGGACGGGACCCCTGGGCCCGGAACGGACTGGACCTCGGGGCCCAGACAGGACCGGTCCCCAGGGTCCGGGCTGGCGCCGGATCGCCTGGAGCAGCGCTACCAGGCGGCGAGGCGGATGGTCGGTGTGATGCAATCGGGACGGCCAGCGGACGGCCGTCCCATTCAGGCGGCCCTGTTCTGGAGCATCAAGTCTTGTGACCTGGCGGCATGGCGGGCCAACGGGCTGGATGCCTGGAAGGAGGAGGTGGCGTCGATGTGGCCCGAGACCCTGCCGCTGCTGGGCCAGATCTCGCACCCCGACCAGATGGTGTTCGCGTGCTACGGCCACCGGACGATGGCCAGGCCGTGGCGCCCGGGGGTGGCGTTCGTGGGCGACGCCGCGCATTCCACGAGCCCGCAGCTGGGGCAGGGCGCCAACATGGCGTTGCTGGACGCATGGGCACTGGCGAGGGCGGTGAGCGAGTCGGAAACCGTGGGCGAGGCGCTGGAGGCTTACGCGGAGTCGAGGAAGCGGCACGTGCGCCTGTACCAGACCATGAGCCTCGCCCTGACGCCGATGTACCAGTCCGACGGGGCGCTGGCGCCGACGTTCAGGGACTGGGTGGCGGCGCCGGTTGCCGGGATCCGGCCCTTTCCGCGGTTGCTGGCGGCGCTGGCGTCGGGCCTGTGGGGGCGGCCGCTGGCGCGGCTGGGGTTGCAGGCACCAGCGCTAACCGCGCTTGGCACGGAGAACATCCACTGCGGGAGTTTGTTCGGTGGGCCGTAACTTAGTGTCCGTAAAACCTCTCCTTCGAGTCGAGAGTCCGGGCTCGAGATTAGAGACTGAGTTTTTAATGGGATTGGGGCCGCACCCCTGGCGATTTAGGTGCTGCCTGAGGAAGGCGGCAACATTTATCTTTTCTCTGTCGGTGCCTAGCCAAAACGGAACTCTGGTAGCTTAGTGCTGTGGCGCCGGCTTGATGGCGTTTCGAGACAGTTAGCGTTCTCCATTCACATGGGGGTGCACAGGCATCAGCATCGTGGTGGGTGCACACAAAGTCGGCTTGATACCTTTTGCTGGCAGTGCAGCGGACGAACGGCGTTCGGGATGTTGAAGACGCTCAACTGCGTCCCTGGGAACACAGCGTGGACGGGTGGGTATTCAAATACCCCTCAGGATTTTGAAGACAAGTCTTAACAGGTTTTGCATTTCAGTGATTGGCAACGCCGATGAACTTTTCATGTAAGAACTGCTTTGCAAACGAATCGTCACACTTTCAACACAGTGGGGTGCTCAGATGGTCGGCGGGATCCAAATCAGCGCCTGAAGTCTCGAAAACAACGTCTCGCCCCGACCCTGATCGCTCGTCTCATTTTTCATTTGAACACAATCTCGTACTTTGTTGTCTCAGTTCAATGGTTTGGTGGAGGAAAAGCAATCGCTCAAAGTCTGCTTACAACATCCAGAAGCAATGAAACCCTATCAAGAGAACTCTTACTCTCCAGTGATCCGCATGGAAACCCTTTGCTCAATTACTTTAATATCATATATTCTTTCACACTGCGTGCAAACATAACTATATTTTCAATTTTTAGTAACGATGTAACATGCGCCATATCAGGGACATATCGCACAATAATTCGGAAATCTCTCTGTAACGCAGAGGTAATTCGAAAACCCCTCAATGCATGTGTGTTTCTGGCACGGTACATTAGGAATACCAGCAACATCTCTTACCAAGCGGTATTATAAAAGAAACTCTGCGCCACGGGGAGTGCAGAGGCATGTCGTGACATTCACCTTCGTTAGGGATATTACCATAGCGAGGCTATGTGCGACTGATTCCATCAGTCTCTGTTTGTGAGTGAAGGTGGAGTTGCATCACGAATGCCCAGCGCACACAACTGGCTGTCGATAAATCAAATGCCTGCATGAAAGCAAAGGGCACAAAGGGACCCAGGGCAAGCTCAGAGGCGAAAGAACCTGGCTTTGGGTAAATGTTGTGAATGTGATTCCAATCCTTGCAGCAAAATAGCCATCCAATTTTCCATGCATGATCGAATTAAATGGCATCTGTGTGCGCTTCATTCTGCTAACTGGTGTTATCCCCATCTCTCCAGGTTCCCTTGTCTCAACGGATTTTTATCCGCAGAAAACTTCGATCACGCCACGCTCAGGCCGTCATCCGTTCATCCATCTAGCAAGCCAGCCATTCGCTCATTAATTCATCCAGCCATTCATTAGCTCGTTCTTTCATACACCCATACCTTCATCCGTTCAATCAACCGGCCATGCACCGATGGCTGGCTACTTGCTGGATGCCTGGCGATAGATATTGCTCATTTGACATTTCTGTTCGGGCGGCCGCGCCATGATCACCGTTTCACCGGGTGACTCAGTGACGCTCAACGACCAGCTACTGCTCTGCATTTCAGGAGAACGTTTGATTTTACGTGGAATGGCTGAGCAGACCGCCTGTGAGAAATTCACTGAAGATATTCATGAGCTTCTTTGACCCGATTTGGCGCCTGGGATGCCGTCTCGTCCACGCTCGTGTTTGTCTGGGACAACACGATTTTCACTGATAAACCCTGAACAGTTCAGGAGTCAATGCCGCTTTCGGGGTATGTTGTTTGTAAACCTCTTAAATTCAGGGGTTCTCTGGCATGAATGGAGGTTGTGGCTGTGCTTTTACCCACAGCTTCATGGCTGCTTGATGTGTGTTTTGTACATTTTTGTTTGCAAATAACTTAGGCCCATTGAACGACTTCGAGCAATCTGAGCAGTCAGGAGTGTAATGTTTGAATAGTGGATGGGAGCGGAAGGCCTGAGCTTCTCTCTCTCTATTCTTGCCCCACTATTTTGCTATTGGTGACGGTGGACGGTCCGTGTTGCAATACCTCGGAAAAAATTGCGTATACTGGATATGTAATAAGGAAATTGTGGTCCATGTCCTGGATATCGAATATGACGTGGGCGCGATATCCGAATACCATGTTCCTATCCCACATGGTGCTTCCGGTAGGACCAGAGACAACCACCCACAACCGGTGGCTGGTGGAACCGAGTGTAAGAGAGCACCGGTGGTTGCCGCCCTCACTGGGTACAAAACCGTGAAAGAAACACGAATGGAAAAGGCTGGCGCGCGCCCGGAGGGCTGTCATCTCAAGGCTATCTCGGCCTTTTGGTGTAGCAAGTTAATCCATGCAGATTGTCTGTGCCTGACGCGTAGACTTACGGCGCGAGTGTGACATTTTGTGTGATGAATGCCATCAAATGAGGATCAGCACTTTAACACTACAGTTGGTGACTTTGACGCGAGCATGAGAGTTGAAACACGCAATGCGTCTTGTTGCCACAAAGGCCAGCGTCGCCTTGCTGACAGCCATTGCGCCGCCCAGTTCTCAACAACTTCCGTGCGGCGCGAGCGTTGTAGGCGCCTGGACCTGTTGCGAACTGCCGGTTCCCTCAAGGATACCTAATAAAGATCGGATTGGCTGCTTGCGAGCGGTGAGATTGGGATGCCATTCCAATGCCATGTCTTAAGTTGCAGCGGGATACCTTGAAAGTCGCCGGGAACATGTCGTTGGGCACATTGAGGAAAACAAAGTTGCCTGAAGAATCTTAAATCTTGGCTCATTGCACGGATGAGCATCCGCAGCCGGTTGGCTTATACGATGCCTGGCTTTGGCAAGGGAGGACAAGTCGTTGTTGCCTGACGCGCAATTATAGGGACCACCACCTCGTTGCTAGATGAACAGATTACGAGTGTGCCTTGTGATTTCGGGCTTGGAACCATAGGTCCGCTAGAGTGGGCGCTTTGTCCGACATGGCCCGATACTCGCATAGACATAACTCGGTCTCTTCAGCTGCGAGGCAGCACCTTCAACACCCAGCTTGGCGGTGAGCGTCTGCAGAATTCGGAAAGCAGCGCCTGGTGACTTGCTTCGGTTGGTCATGGCAGGAAGGAGCCTGCAAGATTCATTGCTTGTTGATGCATGTTGACAGGAGGCCTTAAGAGTTCAACATATAGCAGCTATGAATACCAGCAAAGGTATTCGAAATAGGGTGCATCACAAGTGTGATCTCCGAGTTGCTGGGAATTGTACTATCGGTCAGAAACGAAACCACGATGGCTTCTGGCAGGGCATCCTGCAACGTGATCCTGTTGCTAATGTACGAAGTCGATTTTAATTGCTGGCACAAAACCTCGTTCTGGCCACCCTCAATGCTTTTGTGCTTGTGCGGATGAGCACAGTTCCTATGCAGGCACTCTCTGTCCAGAAAACTTTGTGAGACACACATATGCTCTGCACCAGCCTGGCCAGGCGCAAGAGCTGTACTGAGTGGGGCCATGGCATTGCACCTGATAGAGTCATGCGGAACTTGGACAGCGAGAGGACGAAGGCAGCTTGCTAATCTTCCACACTTGGTTTGGGGACTGACACATCGGCAACTAGGTAGAAATCTGAACCAAACAGAGTCCCTGAGGGATCTTGCAACCACACCAATTCCTTGCACAGGAATCTTGCAGTCAAACCATTTCCTTGTGCACCTGTGTAATCCCAACTGCGCTCTTCCAAACAGAGCTCACTATCAGTGAAGAAACGAATTGCAACGTCGCTAACACAGATCGAATTGCAATGGTATGGATGGAAGTCCTGATGAGCCATGCTGATTGAAATGCCAATGAAACTGTCCCCCAGTGCTGCTCAAGAGTTGGTAGGTGCCACAAATGCCTGCTGGCTCAGTGGAAATCTTTTACCTTCTGATGCTCAGCCTCATAAACTCTTAGTGCACTGTTTGCCAACATATTCTCATGCATTGCTACCACTGTGCCATGCACAATGCCAACATATGACACTATGCACTGCACAAGGATTCTGTTAGGAGCACTGCAGTGTTTGGTAGCATATGTGCTTCTGGCACTGCTCCCACTCCCGTACTTGGCATTACACTACTGCTGTATCTTCATGTTCTCCAGCTTGTTCTATTCTTTCACTCTCTTTTTGTTTGTGCATGATGCCCAAGCAGTTTTCAGCTAAACTGTGAGCACATTGTGCTCACTGGCAGCTCTTTGTGGATTCTTGTTGGGACAGGAAGACGAATCCATTAAAAATAGTATCTGTTGTTAGGGGAACGCCTGACATCACCTGATAGCTGCAGGGTTAGTGCTCTGCCAAGTCATGATGAGTGGAGCAAGCAGGAATTTTGTGGGAAATTTTGCAGCAGGGTCGGAATGTGCATAGTGAATATCCTGTGATTGTGCAAGATGTTGCTGCAAGCCCATGCTACAAAGCGATGCTGTACTACTAATGTTGCAACAGCCAAAAATTGTGTCTTTGTAGTTCATCTCCGAGTGTGCAAGTGAAGGTCTATCTGAATCAAATCTGCAGGGATGAAGGGGGCCAATAAGAGTGTGAAGTTGAAATTTTATAGTCCATCACAGAAGGCATTCTATCACAGCACTTGCTGCACTGTTTAATGCAGTGGTTGCGAGATAAGTGCCATATTTAAGGTATCTAGTGCCCTGTTTGATAAATTCACTAGTTTGCAACACCAGTACGTCGATGCCAGCATGTTTGTCCGATAACTCTGTTTAGGTATTCTATGAACAAAACAGACACCGTTGTACCTCACAAGTTGCATCGCGTCCAGGTTTTGAAATACAGAAACGTCGCTTGGAAAGCTCAAGACGAATCCTTCTGACCTGCAATGAGTCACTACCGTTTGTCGCCGGCTGTTTGGTTGATGGCTAACAGAATCTTACGTAATCTTGATGTGCGAATGGGACATTTGAGAAATTTTTGCGTGGCATTGCACCACCACCCCTTCGCCACCAGCAGATGCATTGTCAAGCAAGCAATGGAACCAACGGGACAGCCCAATGCCGTATTTTTATCAGAATGTGACTTTGCCGCTCTGTGCGAGAGCGCCCTGCATTGAGTCTCTGGTTTTTTTATCAGCCAGAAACGAAACGAGTTGTGAGTCGGGTGGCGTCCTCAAACACATCACCATCTGCAAAGCTTGACGTTGGCGAGATGGGGGACTCGATCATGAGGGTCATGACGACGGGAAAGTCTTTCATAATTCGGCGGGCGTCTGAGGGGGACTGTGAGCCCGCGGCACAGATCATACAAGATTCCTTTGGCGACTTTTGGGCGTCCGTTGGGCAGCCAGAAATCGCCTTACCTCCACGAGACGAAGACGACATCGCAAAACAGATGGTCACGTTCAAGGCGCAGCATCCGAACGCGATAGTTTTTGTAGCCATGGCCGTCGATGGCGAAGGCAACGAGTCGGAGATGATTGGCACCAACGGCATAGACCTCCGTGATGGCATTGGGGGCATCGGGGTGTTGTCAGTCGCAACAAAGAACCATGGCCGTGGAGTGGGGAGGGCCCTGATGGAGGTCGTCATGGAGTCGTCGGAAAAGCGGGGTGGCAGGGGCGTGAGCCTGACAGTGAATGCTGCCAACGTGCGGGCATTTTCTCTGTACGCCAGCCTGGGTTTTCGCGTTGTGGAGTTTTGCGTCGATGTCGAGGGCCGGGTTTCTGATGAGGAAGAGGCGGCAATCCTCGACAGGGCAGCAGCCCAAGGGCTGACAGTGCGGGAGATGGTGGCAGATGACGTGCCGCTTTGCGACCGCCTCTTCGCAAAGTCTTTTGGGTTCAGCCGTATAAACGGCCTGCGGGATTCCCAGGCGGGCAGGGACGGTTTTCAAGGCAAGACGGCGCTGGTCGTCACGAGGCGGAGTGCATCCGGCGGGGATGAAATCGTTGGCTACACGACTCTGATTTCCATAACGGGGCACTACCTGGCAGAGAGCGAGGACGTCATGCAGACCATGGTGGCGTACGGATCCAGGATGTTGAAGTCGACCAGCAAACCCGCCAAGGCGTCGCTTCGTGTCATGACGCACCACAACCCCGCGCTTCTCATGTGGGCGATGAAGGCAGGGTTGCGAGTTAAGAGCCATTGGCTGTGGATGTACAGGGGTGAGCCGTTTCAGCTTGACAAGAAATTGGCTTACTGCCCTGATTGGTATTATTAGGTCAGTTGTTGACTGCTGGAATTGTGTTGACACATGAGGGAAGAGGACGAAAGCATTCAGGTCCCAAGTAGTCTCTTAATTTGAGGTTGGGAAGCGTTTGGTGTTAGGAGGGCAACGCTGATGCAGCAGTGAAATGGCGATGGGTACTTATGAATGGCGCCTTCTGGACCACAGATACCACGGGAACAACGAGCGTAGGGACATCGTGCTCGAAGCACAATGTTCAAGGAGAGAAACGCAGGAGTCCTGGGATTATGCACCGCCAAGTTGTAATGATTTGCCAAACGCCTGTCCACCTTCCACCGCTGGCTCCAGGAGTGCCAATGGTTTCTCGCCCCATGCCACTCAACATTTGTGGGCAGCCCATCCTCGATGCTTCCTTGGGCTGGGTTCTCCCTTGACGCCGTGCCTCTGTTGCATCCACATCGCGCTTCACATTTTCACGTATGAAACTGTGCTACCATGTCCTTGAGCTATGCATGCGCATTCCATGCCCAAAGACGGCCATCACTATCCTAGACGTACGACCGGTACTAGCGAGCGATATTCTGGATATATAATTAACTATCCTGTTAATGAGTTTCTGCGAAGGGCGACGATTGGGAGGGCGCGTAACGGCCAGGTTGGGCCGTTCCGCCCACTGGACAGTTTGGGGCCATCCAATAGCCGGTTTCTGTCACCCCTGTACTCGGGGTCAGTGCTGCCCGACGTATCCAAGGGAGCTTGGGTGGATCTTTGTACCTTGGGCGCGGCCAAGGGGACCGGTCAAGCTGGCCCTTGGGTTTGGCGGGGAGTTTGGCGGCAAGTGGGAGTGCTATTTCAGGCGCGACCCTTGGCGCCCCCCTTATCTTGTTTCGCTTCGCGCCAACACCTTTGGCACAACCCGGAACCACCGAGTGGTTCGACCCTCCGGCCTCCGCGCCGAGTCCTTTCTGTATGAACCCCAGCCCTGCCGACCAGTGGCTGCGGGCACAGGCGCTTCGTTTCAACCAGCGCCTCCCTGACCGTCCTATCGAGGTTACGTGGGTTTCAGACCCCTGGTTACTCCCCCGCTCAGTCAACAACCGCGTCGCCAGGCCGGACTTTACGTCTTTCCCGGCCTGGTTCGACGTACGGGAGACCGGCCAGGGTCAAACCGTCGCCGCGGCCTTGGGACCCAACTCCGGCTACTTCCAGAAGTACGCGAGCTGGGCGCCGTGGGTCGCGTGGCAGTTCGACTACACGGCGGCCTTCGTGGACCTGGTCACCCACCCGAGTCTTCCGCCTTCGATCCTCGATCTACTCCTGCCGTACGTCTACGCCTCGGTGGCCATTACCGAGCGGCAGGTCGACCAACTGCGCCTCCATCAGGTGCACGCGAAGCATCGCAGCACCGGGCTCGAGGGATCCTGGCGGGCACTGCAGGCCCAGATCCGCCTCAGCGAACCCGAAGGCGGCTTCACCACCGAGACCATCGACGGGACGTTGGGTGCCATCCGCAAGGAGCTCCTCACCCAGGAGGTCAAGCTTGCGACCAAGGCGGCCGCGGCCAGTCGGGCATCCAAGGCGGGGAGCAGCGATCCCCCTTCCCATTCGAGCGGCCAGGCGGGGAAGCGAGGCAAGCGCCGCAATCCCCCTCAAGCGTCGCGTCCCCCTCCGGACGCGTAGCTGATTTTCCGTACAACCGCACTCGCGGCCGGCTTTTGGCATGGCGGAGGATTGGAGCGCCCTCACACGTTCTACGTTGGATCCATTCGGGTGTTCCGCTGCCATGGGGACCGCAGGGCCCCCCTCCGGCCTTCGACCTGGGCGAGTACCCGATCCGTTCCGCGGAGGAGCGGGCGGGCTGGGAATCCCTACGCGCGGAGTACTTGGCTTCGGGAGCGATCGTGAAGGTAGACCCCGGTCCAGAGTCTCGGATTTCGCTCGCCTTTCTGGTCGAGAAAGGACGGGAGAATGGGGTGATGAAGTTCCGACTTTGCATTGATTTACGTCGGGTGAATCGTCACCTCCGCAAAATGGGTTTGCGGTATGAAAAGATGAGGGATTTTGGTCACTTGCTTCACAAAAATGATTTTCTGGTTGGGTTTGATATTAAGGATGCATACCATCACTTGCGGATGCGTTCTCAGGATGAATGTTTTTTACAATTCCGTATGGGCGGTGAAGTCTTTGCTTGCCGGGCTCTACCGTTTGGCCTGGCATTATCGCCTTATTTTTTCACCCATTTCATGTTGGTGGTGACTAGATTCCTTCGGTCCCCCGGCTCGTGTGCCAAGGCGGCGCACGCTTTTCGGTTTGGTTGTTTAGCGGGGAATGATGCCATTCAGCGGTATTTTGTGTGGTATACCCACGAATCTCCTGCGGTCCTGTTAGCCTACTTAGATGATTTTCTGGCGGCCATGAGTGATCCCGCCAAATTGCGCCAATGGTCTCATTTGGTGCGGGAGATTTTTCAAGCTTTGGGCATTCGTTTCAAGGACCGAAAATGTCAGTGGGATCCCGTGCAAAGTAAAAGGCATTTAGGAATCGTGATCGATACCAAGGCTTGTCGCTTTTACGTTCCTTTGGACAAATCGGCTTCCATTGCCGAACGGGCTCGGATCCTTAGGGCCCGCCGCTGGGTGGTGGCCCGCGACCTAGCTCGTTTTTGCGGGCAGGCTATCTCCCTTTACCTAGCCTTCCCCTTGGCCCGCTTTTTCTTGCAAGGCCTGTATGCGGTGCTACGTACCAAGCGATCTTGGCGTGATCGCCTTCGCTTGACACCCCAGGCCTGCCTCGATTTAGAGGCTTGGATTCACATTCATCGGTGTGAGGGCCGCCCCCTCAATCCTGATGCCGTCCCGTTTGCGGGCACGATGGCGACGGACGCCTCGTTGACGGGCTGGGGGGCCACTTTCGCGCCTCCTCATTCGGATCGACCGAGGTTGGCTCGAGGATTTTTCGATCGTTCGTTGACGCACATCAATGTGCGTGAACTGCAGGCGGTGGCCCTGGCCATTCGGGCCTTTTTTCCGGTCGATTCCCCCTCGATCTCGGCGCGGCTGCGCCTCCTGGTGGATTCACAGGTCGTCCTTTTCTGTATCCGCAGCATGACGACCCGTTCCGACCAGCTCCGGGGGCCCCTACGCCAACTGCAGCAGATCTGTTCGGCCCGATCGCTGCTCCTCGATCCGGAGTACATTCCGTCCCAAGACAACACGATCCCCGACCAATTGTCGCGGGTGCGGGGTGGGGAGGACTACCGCCTTAGTCCGTCCATTTTCAAGACAATTACACGGACGTTCGGCCCGCGGACCATCGACCGCTTTGCTTCCCATCGCAATTCCCTCTGCCCCCGGTTCAACTCGCAGCATCACGAGCCGCATTCGGCGGGAGTGGACGCCTTCCTCCAGGATTGGACGGGCGAGGCCAATTGGGCCAACCCGCCTTGGTCGCTTCTCCCGCGCCTCACGGCGTTCCTGACGGAGCACCCAGCGGTGGAAGCGGTGGTCTTGGCCCCGGACTGGCCGTCCGCCATGTGGTTCCCGCAGCTCCGTCGCCTGGCCTCGCGGGAGATGGTGATTCCCCGCCAGCCGGGGATGTTCATCCCGGGGGATCCGGCTCTCCCGGCTGCTCTACCTCCCCCCCGGTGGAACCTGCGGGTGTTCCACATTCAACCGACGCCTCAGACAACGACTCCACCGACGTGAGGCCGCAATCTCCCCCGGGGTCGCCGGTGGCAGACCCCCTCCCGGTGGAGGTCATGCCGCCCGATCACCCGCTTTTCGGCTGCGATGTGGACGGCCTTTCTTCGTCGGATCGCTCCTGGATGCAAGCCCAGCTCCTATCCTTCTACACGGAATCTACGCGCCGATCGATGCATTCCAAGTTCGCCAAGTTCTCTGCTTTCTGCGAGCAGCACGACCTCGTGGCGCTTCCCGCGCGCCCGTCTTCCATTTATCGGTACGTCCGTTTCCTACGGGAGGAGGGTCGCGTGGGCGTCCGGAGTTTACCTCAGTACCTGGCCGCTATCTCCATGGTGCACCAGTCCCTGGGCCACCTGGAGTTTTCGGCCTTCGATTCCGTCACTCGGCGGCTCACCCGGGCGTGGAGGCGTGACGAGCCGGACCCGGCGCATTCCCATTGTCCGGTGCCTACCGCGGTGCTGCGCGGTATCCTGGAGTTCGGCCTGACTACGGGGGATCTCCGCCTGCTACGCGCGGCTTGTTCCGCCCTCTTGGATTTCATTTTCTTCAATCGCGCGCAGAGCGGCCATCTCATTCTCCTCGAGGACCTACGGCTCGAGAATGGCCTCCTGGTCTTTCGCGAGCGGAAGACCAAGCTCTGCGCGACCACCGGTTAGCTGTGGGATGGAGAGGGAGTTGAGTACGAGGAAAGGGGAGCTGACTCTGGGTTGAGTCACCATCAGGGTGGCATTAAGTACAATGCGAAGCGAGGGCACGTTCAAGTGGGTCGCCAATTGGGTCTTGTATTAGTGGGGTGATGGACACCAAACTGTGTGAATGTAATGTCTTGTCGTGTGGGGAACACGGGGGGGGTTGAAGGAGACCGGTACAGCAGAAAAGACTCCACCACACGACAAGCACAACTCTTGACCACATCACAATGTTATAAACAATCAATACTCACAACCAACAGGATTGTTCAAGAATTCACCAGCTTCATCCCCAACTCAGCTGTCCAAGCACCCTTTGATTCCACCAACACAAGCAAATTGCAGCACTTGGATGTCCAACAAATATTCACTTCAACTCCCAGTCGATTCCAATATCAGTTGGCATTGATCATCCACCACTTGGGCCTCTGATCCAGAAGATCTTCTGTGCTGATCTCAATTCCACTCCAAATGATCCAGAACTTGTCCACACGACTCCTGGACGTTCTCTGAACAATTTTGTCTGATCGGTCTCGAGGCCCAATTCAAGGTCCTTCTTGCCGCTCTCGTACTTTAGGGATGTTTTGGGTCTTGGTTGGTCCCCTGGGCCCAGAATTGGGGGTATGCAAGGGGTTGGCGCGGTCCGCAAATGGACCAGCGGGTCTGTTGCGCACCCTATTGGGTGCGCCCCAGGACATGCCCACGAGGGGCACGCGGAGAGCGAGCAGGGAACTCAAACGGAATCTTACAATTGGAAGCGTGAACCACAAATATAGTCAGGTGTTCATTTACCAAAAACAACAGTAAATCAAATTATAGACACACTATCCCCTAGTGTATCTAGTAAACCCACTTCTCACCCCAATATCTCAGTACAACATAATGAAGTGAAGTCACCAGTACAACTGGATCCACCAGAATTCACAACATCACTTCCCCCCATAAGAAAGTGGCTGTCCCGAGACATGGAGCAAGTGAAGTAAAGAAAAACCCGACGAAACCCATGATATACAAAGGCCAAACAGAAACAAGGCCCCCGGCACCAACGATGTGCTCATGTACGGCTGGTACGGTGGCTCAGTTGCAACCTGTAGATCCAAGTCCGGTTCGGCGCGCCAAACGCGATTACCCCCGGGACGTAAGACCCCATCACCAACTGTAACCATCCCACCGCATCAACGACCGGCACTCGGAACTCCCCGGTGACACCATCACTTGTTCTGTTTTCCTTTTGTTTTCCGGGATCGCTTTGGCTCAGATGCAGCGACCCGGCGTAGGTAATCCTCTAGGAGGGAGGAAGCATTATGGAGATGCGATTCAGGCTCCCAGGAAGCCTCAGTCACTGGATGACCTTTCCAGAGGACCTGATAGAGGCGCCGGGCTCCTGCGCCCTTATGCCTCAGAATCGCCTCCACCTCATACTCCTCCTCTCCATCAACCAATATCGGGGGAGGTGGCTGCTCCACCCGTGCGAATCTCTCTGAACGGACATGTCTCCACAAGTTGGAGACATGGAAGACTGGATGAATCTTCCAACCTGAGGGAAGACGCAACTCGTAAGCCACTGAAGAAATCACTCTGACTAC
>CAJHUC010001038.1:0-30400 GCA_905146915.1 Ostreobium quekettii | reverse complement strand
ATGTCAGCCAAACGTTTCCTCGGGCACACTGTGTTGCTGTCCGAAATGTTTCCGAAACGTTTTGGACTGTGATCTTTGTCGCCGGCGCAGGCTATTCTCACCCCTGCTGGCGTCCGCCAAGGGAGGCAGGCCAACAACATCCTGTGATGCATAATTCGGGGACATCTCTTTGGTACACCAAGTCAGCGGAAAGCGCTGAACCGGTGTCCGTGAAGCTGCTGAATACCAATTCAGGCCCGAATCTGGAACTTGTTTGTGGATCGGAATACTTTTGTAGCTTCTCTCCACAGTCGGAATTCAGGTTTCTATCATCGCGATTCCCAACATGTCGCGTGGAACAATGTCCATTTCCTAAGTCTGTATGTACTGTCCTTATGTACGCCAGGCAGTTTTTACGTTGTATTTACGTATTTTTACGCAGTTTTATGCGTAAAAAGGTAAAAACCATTTTTACGCGTAAAAACGTAAATACGATCAGTTTTTACGGCGTAAAAACCCAGCCTGGGAAAGTGTATGAATATGTGCGCAATGTGTGGGCGCAAGGCACACATGGAGCAAGCACACAAAAAGTAGCGTCTGAAACTTTCCACCTACAGTCTGATCCCCAAAGTATCCGGCACCCAACATGTGGCTCGAAGCTCAAAGGATTACGTGCAGCATCGCCTAGCCTCCCTGTCGAGACGTCTGACATGTTGAGAATAATCAAACCGAATCGAACAGCTGTTGTCGGCGCTGCGACCTTCTGTGGCCTTTTCACCTGACATGGGGAGAGGACGCATTTTACCATTCCAGGAAGCATTCTTCTGGGCACCACGCACCAACTGTCCCACCTGCCTAAAGGCACCACGGTGGAGTTCCAACTTGCACTATCAAGAAAAGACCCAATAACACTTTCTGCGAACACATTTCAAATGCATTTCATCGATGTTCTGCTTGCTAAAAACACAACAATAACCCAAACCCGTAAATTTTGTACACGTTTCAACACGTGTTACTTGGCCCTTTGTTTCCTAGTGTTGGGATCGTGAGTCAATGCAGCAGAGGTGGTCGCAGTCGCTCCTGCGACAGCCACCTTGGTTTGAAACACCTGCAGGAATCGCCATCTAGAGTTGCTGAGTGGGAAATTGTAACAGCAAAAAGACACGCGGATGCGGCAGGATGTGACAGGACGGGGAGCCAGGCCCTCGCTGTCGCATCAACCTTTTTATAGATACAACTGGAGCGTCTGTACGTATACACCCGACGCGCGTCCGACAGTGCCGCCTGCGACAACGGCGGGCTGCCGCGCTCCACGGGAGCAGAAACATTGGACGCCGCGATCGACGGAAGCTCACTCGAAAAGCCGCGCCCCGCCGCAATGCATGGGGATGGTGGGTCGTCGTACCCATCAAAGCGCCTTAAGTACATAGCACGGGTCGGCCGCTGTGCGCACCCTCCCCGCTAATAATCCCATTTGATGCTCCACATGGGCACGTCTCCGAAACCAGCGGGACTGAAGGCGGGCGGGCCATCAAATCGCCCCGATCGCGGACAGGCCCGCGTTACCCACTTCGGCCGCCCGGGGCGCCACTGGCGGTGGCGGCGTGCGCCTGCGCGTGGACAAGCCGCCCATCGGAACGTGAGCTGGCCCCTGGGTGCTCGATCCCGACGGTTGCCGCCGGTGCTGGCCGTGCTTGAGACTTGGCTGCGCTTGACGCACTCTGCGTGGATTAGGGCAGCCTGAAGCGTGGCGGCAGGCACAATGCTGCCCTTCACCGCCCTGTGGCTGCCTGACCCTGCCCGCGAGGCCGCCTTCGCCAGGCGGTACGCCGAGAGGCACTTCCAGGACAGGGACCTGCTGTTCCGGGCCATCCGGGCGTGCGTCACGCCGGTGTTCCTGTTGGTCCGGCTCTGGCAGAACGGCCTCGGCGCGGATGGCATGCAGGCCCTGGCGGTGGCCGCCGTGACCGTCGCCGTGGAGTGCGCGGGATTCGGCTGGCAGAAGGACAAGCGAGGGGTCAAGAGGACCGCCATGGCGGTGCTCACCCGCATCGTAATCATCGTCAGCCAGGTCATGGATGCGGCCGCCATGGAGGTGGTGGTGGGGAACCCCGGGTCGATGTTCCGATTCATGCTCATGCAGTCAGGCCTAGTGGCGCTGCTCATCTCCAACGCCGGCGTGCCCCTCCTCGTCAAGCACCACCTGGCGGTGAGCGTCACCACGGTCGTGGCCATGGCCGTGTTCGCAGTGCCCAACCAGTGTGCGGCGGCGTTCAGCGCCCCCGAGAGCGGTCCCATCGTCTTGGCTGTCTGGCGTTTCATAAATGCCGTCTTCACGGGGGGCTGTCTGGAGAATGAATACAATCCCCCGCCCCTGGACGCCTGCTGGAGTGTTGTTTCCATGTCGCTCTTTGTGCTGGGGCTGCTCGCGCCGTCGTTCGCCATGTGGACGGTGGAGTATGAAGACCGGGTTAATTTCACCAGAAGCGGTGAATTGCTGACGGAGGAAAACATCCGAAAACAGATGCTTCTCTTCATTCCTGTGATGGGAGTCACGTGGCTGCTGCTGAACTTCAGAGTGTGGATGTAGAGATTGCAGAAGGACACGCGAACATGATTGAGCCCACAGGTCTACAGACCACGTCAGGATATGGCTGCGTCAGTGTGCGGGAGGGCATAGACTCGCAATCTGCAAGCTACACCTTTCAACCCTTATGTAAAGCGGTGTTAGAATTACCTGAGAATGGTCGAGGCTTGTGGTGCTGTTTGATGTTGCCCCTGAACTCAAGGGTTTGTCGAAATAAAAATTTCGAAAATGAAGTGTGCTAGGGAGCAAAATGTGGGAATCGTTGAACGATTGTCTCTGCTGCCTGCATTTGCCATAAATGTAATAGTCTGCCAAGCGAATTGCTGCAAGGAAGCCGTTGCGAATGTGCGAAAATCGCCTTGCTGGGCCGTAGATTGAAAAGCTGTTATAGACCAGTGCTATTATGCATTTGGCAAAACTGCGGTTGGGCATGAGAGGGTGTTCGGTGAAGTGTCGAAGAGTGGGTTGAGGGCGCTTGAGTACGGAGGGGTAGAGAGGAGGCTGGGTCGTGGGAGGGCCACTCCCATCGGCGCGTGGCACATATGGTGCTGACCGACCACGAGCATGGAGTGGACGATTGGATATCCATGCGCTGTCATTTGCTCCCATAATATGATAGCATTGTGTCTTCTTCTGTTGCAATATTGACAGTATTTTTCAGCTAATAAGAGCGGGAACTGGAAAAAGAAAGCACCGGACAAGAACCTGCACAGACCAGCGACGCCTGACATTGCTGAGTACGAGCAGGTGCAGCAAGTTTGTTTTTTGCTTGATAACAGTGGCATTGGGAACCAGGCCATCCGTGGATACCGCACCTCGTTTGGGTGCCGAACAGACGGCTAATGGAGTTTGGAACATTGAGAATTGACTTAGAAATGAGCCGCTGGCTTGCAAGAGTGAAGGCTTGATTGCAATGACGAGACTGGGCAACTGCCGGTTCCAACATTTTTGACGTCGTAATTTACACTTTGTAAATTAGGGTGAGCCGTGTTCCCATTTGGCAAATCAGAGCTGCGGTGTGCCCACAGTTCTATCTTGATGCTTCCTATAGCCCATTATTTGATGACACACAGTACAGAAACTACGTAGTTACAGCGTGAATAACGATCATCGGCAAGGGCAGTGAACCCCAGCTAAAGCAAGTGTTCTGAAGTTGGAAGCACGTTATATTTCATATTCTGCTTTGTGTGCACTAGGATACCCCTGGCTTGCCGATATGCTACTTTCTGATGTTCAGGTATGAGGAGCAGTTGGCAGTGGATACATGGCAAGTATAATACCATTTTGCTTCAAATAGTAATTCGATTGAGCCACTTTTCCATGTAGTTTGACACGGAATAGCATGTCGGTCTTTCAGCAACTTCAGAGAACGTTCTGAAGACAAACTTTGACTACCGCTTTAGATTCCTACGGTTGACATGGGTCATGCACATCAGTTTCATGCATGCACAACTCCATCTGCTTGGCTTTCGCGCCCATCATCGCCCACCACGTGCACGGGCTATGTTTTTTTATTCTGTGACAGATGTAATCCATGGAATTTGAATGCACAAATCCATGGAAAAATCCTCCCGTGTAAGCAATACTGAGTCAATATTGACAATTGGCCATGGGGTTGACGCCACCACATACTAAGCAGCATCAGAACTGGTCTTGCATGTTTATATGGAAACAGCGGACAGGTCTGCTCCATACCCATGATAATGTGTGGCAGTTCCGAAACTGGATGTTTCATGCCAGTTGAGTGCCTGTCATGCCCCTCGAACAACAGCTCCGCCTGCCCAGAACAAATCTGCACTGGCACAAGGAGAGCAAGCCATGCAGCATGACCATCGTTGGGAAGTTATTGCTTGATGCTGCCACAGCTGTTTTTGATGCCCTCGCAATCACTGTGACAGCGTCATTTATTTTCAAAATGAAATCGCGGTTAGCTTTGTCAGATCTGACAAACAGAATTCTGCAGAATGTTGTTGTCCGTTTGTGTTGCTTATCCTGTCGCAGAAGCTCCGCAGCCATGAGCAATGCGATCCGCGATAGACAGAACATAAACGCCATGTTGAGTGCTGAGCATGGTGGTTGGCTCTGGTTGGACTTGTTCTGACAAACATGGCAAATGCAATCAACGATGAGATTTCCAACACACTCACCTGGGAAGTGCCCACGAAATGGCAGCACCGCAAAAAGCCCCAATACCCAGGCTGCATGTCATGCTTCATCATAAAGTTCAAATGTTTGGGGTGGCCTCTGTCTATCTCCACAACAGAATCATTTGCCATCAACCACTTGCTGGCCGACAACACTTGAACGAAACACACGCAGCAATGCTGCGTTGACCGATGCAATTCATGTATGGTCGCTGAAGGCTCGGCACCTCATGCGTAGCATCCGTCTGCCGTGTCTTCAACTGTACGCTTCTGTGAAGCACATAGTTTACGTCTATATTATAACAGCCTATGTAATAGGCGTATACATACTAACACTAAAAGAGGGACATGTCTGCCCTCGACTCCGATGTCCAACGTAGAATGCGATTCGCTTGCCTGTGCCGAAAAGGGAACCCCGATCTAATTCCAAGGCGCGCCAGTGGTTAACCACTGAACCGGGAACGTTCCCGGTCGGACGTAGATCCGCAATAGCGCAATTTACCGCAAAGAGGGGCGATTGAACGGCCCGAGCAAGTGCCGTCTCAGCATGTCTGCATTGCCCTTCGGAAGTCGCCGCCCTCGATATCGATATCTACATCAGGTTTGGTGCTCCGATATTGGCGCAGCATTGCCATTCCAAGCTGTCGCCGCCACTGCCGTTCACTTGTCTCACTTTCCTTGACCCGGTCGAGGTGATGGCCTCCTCCAGGCTTGGTTTTTACGCTGCAACAATTGATCGCATTTACGTTTTACGCGTAAAAATGCGTAAAAATTTACGTAAACACAACGTACAACTGCCCGGTGTACATAAGGACAGTACATACACATTTACAGAGTCTAAGGAGCGGCAGCCAGACGCCCTGGAAGGGGCAGAAAACGAGTTCTTGCTAAATGCCATTATCGCCCTTGCCAAGGCCGAGGTGGACATTGCGTTGCGTGTGCTGGAGGTGGCGCAAGACTGATCATTGTACGCAACTTTTAGCGTGTAAACAGGATGTCCCAGGGAGCCATGAAAACGGAAAAATGGCCGCAAAAATAGGCCCTTTTGTAAATTTACGTTTTTACGCGTAAAAACGTAAAAGCAAAACGTAAACACAAACGTAAAACCCAAGCCTGGCTTCCTCGAAGGGCAACTCCGCGTGGCCCTTTGTGTCCAGAGATCCACTGTTTCGCATCACCAAGGCCTGCGTCATTCCCATCTTCGTGTGTGTGCGGGTGGCGGGGCAAGGACTTGGGCATGGTGGCTTGGTCGCATTCATCAATCGACACCGGCGTTTTGGCAGTGCCAGCTGCGACGCCATTTGGAAATAATTGTTACCATGATGCTCGGTCCTTAAGGTGTAAACACTGTGTATTATGCGTATTTATGCATGATAATGGTTTTCACATTTGTACATGCAAGAACGACTAAGAATATGCAACATAAGCCGCGAGTGCATACAGACCCATGCAAGCTCAGGGATTCCGGAGGTTGGCAGCCAGATTGGCCAATGAGGGGCAGAAACAGACCCTTTATTCGGCAGCGTCGTTGTCATTGCCAATGGCGAGGTAGGCGCTGTGTTGTGGGTGCTCCAGGGGGAGCAGAAGGCTGAATATCGTTTACAACCTCATCATGTAACCTGGGTATCCCAAAGAGCAGTAAAACCTCGTAGATACATACATAAAACTATACATTTGTGTGTTGACTTGTTGCGAATAAAACGTGAAGGTAAAACTGGTGGCAAAACATAAAGACCAAGTCCGGAAACCTACTGGCTTTCCCATCGCAATCGCTGTGATGGCATCACTAATTTTCCAAGTGGCATTGCAGTTGGCATTTAAAATGTGGTGGCTTCTGCTTGGGGCTGTTCACCTGGGCCATAAACAGCGCGGTGGATTGGTTGGGCTACTGGGCACATAGTAGTATAGTAGGGGTCCCTATATAGCGCCCCCAATAGCGCCCCCTTTTCTGGTTTGTCACCATTTCTGTAGTATTTTATGCAGCTTCGCTGAGCAGTGGGACCTTAAGCTACTATTGTGGATAACCAAACACACCCAAGAGAGGTGTCCGGTGGATGGATGGCGCGGTGGCTGTCTATTTCCGCAAACTTGGCATATCGCGGACGGGCGGACTGCATGTCTGGTGCGTCTGCTATGGGGCCCAGGCCCAAGGCCTCCCCGGGAGGCCAAGGTAGGTGTGCATTCCATGGCGGATCTCCATCTATGCACAAGGAAGTGGGCACTACCCGCCTGGGCTCCTTGCAACCCGCGGAAAGGAGGGATAGGGAGGGGTGCCCAATGCCACGGCGTCCATTCTTTCTCTCTTATCATCATCATACAAATCTATCTCCATGTCCCTGCCAGCATCCTCATTGCTACTGGAAGTTCTGTCTTCCATGAAAAATCTGGATCACAAGGGCTTTCATCATTGTAGTCACCCTCATCGTCATCAGAAAAGCTCTTGATCAATATTGATCAACTAGTTGCTTTGGCATCATAGCCCATCTCTGCACCGGATGCTTTGATGCTCGCACTGGCCGACAGGTTGTGCAGTAGCGCCTCAATCAACAGCCTCCCCTTTGCAAATCCTTACCACATGCGCAGGAACTGCACCATGCATGCATAGGGACGTTGCAGCCAAGGCTGCTATGAACACTGACCCTACCACTGATTTGGCAGACTGGGCATACCAGTCGTGCAGCCATCGCACGCCCACAATGATCACAACAATGCCGCTACGTTGTTGCACCGATGCATTGTTGCGCTACCATGCTGCCACCCCACCACACTGCCACCCCGCCACATTGTCACCCCACCATGCTGCCACCCTGACATGCTGCCATGCCACCATGCTACCACACTGCCATGCTGCCACACTGCTACGGCAATACACTGCCACTTGACGCCGTCGCCAAGCGCTGCCACAGCACTGACAGATCATTATATAAGACCATGTTGACTAAAACTACAATTAAATGCATTAAAACAAAGTTAACACAATAGTGCCCCGGCCCCCATAGCGCCCCCCTTGTGGCCATGCCGTGCTATATAGGGACTCCTATTGTACTGGCATAGAAGGGATTCTTGGGATGGATCCAGATTTGTGATGCAGTTCTTCAGTTGGGTCCTCATCACGGTATTCCATAAGATCTGAGTGGATTCTATGACCATGACCATGATATCGGTCATTGTCATGGTGCTTTCATCTTTCATGAAATAGGTCCTCACTGTGAAGACCCCTGGTTTGATGGCCCATTTTCCGGTCTTGCGATTCCTCCTTTGTGATTTTTGCCATGTGCGGTATCTGAGAGCAACATGAGCAAGGTTGCAAGTGTCTGCACATCGTTAGCTTTCCATGAGTTTATTCATCTATCTAACGAATTTGGGCGTGGCCCAATGGATGCGTGCTGGGAGGCTGTTGAGCCACTCCGTCTAAAGTGAGGCCCATGCATTCTGACAATACTAGGATTGCCAGAGCAGGCTCCCAATGGCGGGCAGTGATTAGACCGAACTGGGCATCAATTCCTTTGCCTGAATTATGCGCATTTGGTAACTATGGAAAGAAGTTTGGCGAAAGCGGTGGGGTGAGGGGGAGAATTTTCGCTCATGTCTTAGTTTTGCTTTGGGGTGAGGGGTGGGGTGGGGGGCACTGCAATATCTTACATTGCATATTTGTTAAATATGATATTTTCCAGAACAATTAATCTCCTTCATGCGATGAGAGGGTCAACACCAGATTTCCATTACTACACCAGAGCAGTAAAACACTAATTTTATCAGAAATGCTAGATGTGACAATAGTAGTGCCGTTGCCATTAACATTGCAATATTTCTGATCTACATGTGCTTTGGATACATTTCACCGTAGACGGAATTCACCATGCACTTATAAGGCGATGACAGGCACTATCATGTCACAACTCAAGAATTTCTATATTGTTTATTGCGAGTGTTTTTAATTGTTGCTTCCACAACCCGGCAACCATTTAGGCAACCAAAAATACAACCACTATTGTGGCATAACCCAAACTATCCACATGTTTTAATTGCAAGCATTTTTCACGGTTGCTTCCAAATCCCGACAACAACTTCGGCAACCAAGATGTAACCCTAGCAAGCACTGACAGGGCGCAGACTAAACGAGTAGTTGACACATATTTTGCTTCACTTGGTAGTACAATGTGAGTGCGCGTGCTGGTAATAAATCCTCGCCATAGCAATGGGATGGTAATGTGTCCTGGAATAGGCACTCATTATTTGACCTGCTTCACCTATGATGTTGCGCTGATGTCGCACATTTCTATGCTGCTTCAGCGCCTTTCTCTCCTCTTTATTTTGGGCTTCCACCATATGGACGAGCTTTGAGTTCCTCTTTGGCTATTTCAAACATGTTAGTGGCTCTACTAGGACATCCACTTCTCTCACTTCTCCAATCACTAGAGTCCCAATCTCTGGGGACGTCCCCAGATTTTTCCGGGGATGGGGTATAGGGACGTCGCTGACCTGGGGCGGGGACGTCGCCACGTAGAGGGTGGTTTTCATCCCCAGAGTCCCCATCAGTGCACATCGCCGGGCATCCCCGAATTCTGTCCCCACCTGGCAAAGGCCTCATGTCTCCGGCATCCCCAGGACCCCACATTGCCAGGCGTTGCCGAGTTTGTCGCTCGGTGGCCAAGGAGGAGCGTTTGCATGTCCCCACATCCCTACAGGGGCAGCAGCCTCAAGGGCCCACCAAAGGGGGGAAAACGTCCATCCCCGCATCTCCACGTCCCCACGTCCCCACGTCCCCACGTCCCCACGTCCCCACGTCCCCACGTCCCCACGTCCCCACGTCCCCACGTCCCCACGTCCCCACGTCCCCACGCCCCCACGTCCCCATGTCCCCACGTCCCCATAGGAGGGCATGGACCTCAAGGGCCCCCTGTGGGGATGTGGGGATGTGGGGGCCGATGTCCCCACCCCCCGCCCCCACTCCCTTCGGGGGGCCCTTGAGGCCACTGGCACCCATGGGGATGTGAGGACATGGGGAAACAACCTTTCGTGCAAAATGGCGGTAAGGTCCGAAAGGGTGCACTTGTGCGCAACATCATGATTATGTGTTTTTTGGGGCAAAACGGTTGTGCTCAAGATTGGCCGGCAGAAAACAAGGAAATTTATGCGCAACATCACCATTTTTGAGTGCACAAAAAGAGAAGAGGATGCACACCTTTACAACACCAGTTCTCGTGCTTTACATCACGAGCTCAAGAAAGTTGTTACAAAAAAAATGTGTACAACACGGGTTCCGCTTCCCCCCCCCACCGACCCCACTCCCCCATGTCACCCCCACCACCACTACCACCCACCGTGCCGCCCCCCGGGTGCTCACACACCCCTGACAGACCACCCTACCCCCCCGTGCCATCACCCTCGCCCCGGTCCAACCCCACCCCTCCCACCGCCTTGCTCCCTCCAAACGCACAAATTCCTCACGCCGACTCCCTTATGGCCGGCCGCCGCATGGCATGCGCGAAAGCAAGGCCGGCCGGGGCATCCTACTCCCGCATATTCACTACCTTGTGAGGGAGGGGCGGAAGTGCCCCTTCCGACGATCGCATGAAGGTTCCCCTTAAGAGCACCTGAGTATTTATTGGTAAGCATTGAGCCATTTTATTTCATTAATTGCTTGGCGATTGGCATATCAAGCATTGTGATTGCTTTTAAAAGTTTCAGACTATTGTTGGGGTCATGTTCTCTTTGCGGATAATTTGAGTTTCCCTTTAGGTTTCGCTTTCGCTTCTTTGGTGTTTTATTCATTCCTTGACGCGTTTCTTTATCTCTTTTATGGATACCCCCACTGACATCTTCTACTGACAAATCCTGTTATCCGAAGCGCCTACCACCCCACTCCCGCTTATCAATACCACATCGGGTATTCCCTACCCATGCCGCCGCTTCCACTCCGCGGACTACCCCCCTCTCGAGGGGTCGCCTTCTAACCCTACGTTACCTATGCCACCTAATGCTTGCTTTCCTCGCTTTTCGCGGCATTTGCTGCTCACCGCCGCTTGCACTCTCGCAGATCTTCGCCACGCCGGGCTCGCAAGAACGCCACTAGCCCCCGGGAACTGACTACGGCCAGAGGGGGAACGGGGACCCTCCGCGGGCACCGCCGGCCCCAGCGGCACCGGCGGCCCCCGACCCAAGGCAGGGGCGGACCCACCCACCGCCAGACCCAACATTGCAGTGGTGGCGCAAGCGGTGGCCACGGGGCTGCGGGGCTCCGGGCTGGTGGGAGGGGGGCCCGCCGTCACCCAGCACCGCCGGCCCTTGTTGAACCAGTAGTCCTTGCAGCCAAACACGAGCTTGGCAAGGGTGGCGGCGGCCTTGAACCAGGGGCAGGGCGGGTGGATGGTCCGCCCGCACTCGTCCCACTAGCTCGCGCATCTCCAAACGTCCATGCAAGAGGGGACACGCATCTTGAGGGTGATGGAGTCCCTACGCCACAACAACAAAATAGTGAAAGGTGAACAAATACACACAAGAACAGATCAAGTTAGTAAGGCATTATTAGACCACGCTTTTACCCTTTGCGCACGCCGTGCATGCTTACATCCTTTGCGTGCGCCGTGCACGCAAACACAAGAAATGAAGTAGAGCAAAAATATTAAGAACATTAAAAAATTTAAGCATTATCTTCCATTTTTGGCCCCTCTTACCCCTCGTCCACATGCTCCTCCTGTGAAAGAGCGCACGGTGGCGCCACCACCTCCGCCAGACCGGAGGCCATAGAAGCCTCGTGGGAGGGGCCGGCCCCATGCCTCCACTTCTTGGGCACCGGCCGCGGGGAATTGGCAGTGCCGCTGACAGCGGAGGGCACGCCTCCCACCGGCGGGGCACCTCCAGTGGTGTGGGCCAGCCTAGGCGCCATGCCCGCGCATCCCACCGTGCCCGTCGGTAAGCATGCCATGGCGGCGCCACCAATGCCCCCGGCCCCGCCTGCCGCGGCCGCTCTTGCCATAGCTGCTGCCCTCACCGCCACCGCCCACGGCCCCGCTGCCTGTGCATGAGCCGCGAGTCTCATTGCATCGGCCCTGTCCTCCAGCGGGGCCCCGCTCGGCACCCACGAGGGGGCACCCACCCACTCAAGGCAGGGCCCCCCGGGGAGCTGGGCGGGGGCCCGGCCGTGGTCCATGCGCCTATCCGTCATCCGGCTGCATTCCTGGAGTCCGGGGGATGGAGGCTTGGGACGGGGCCTGGGCTGGGACATAGTGGGGTTGCTGACAGCGCAGGTCTGCGAGTGGCTCCACACCTGCAAAAGCCCCTCCGCGACGAAGTGACGTGTCGAACCTGCAAATCAAAAGATCCTCCTTGTTAGTTATACGTTGCTCATTATTTCAAGGAGACTCTCAAGCAAATAACCCACCACACCGCTTCCCCCACACAGCCATGTCCACCAAGAGGGCTTTCACCAAGAGGCCCAAGGTACACGCCCCAAGGGGCGCAAGGGAAAGGGAAGGAGGGGGAGGGCTGGTGAGATTTGGTTGGGGTGGGTGGGATAGTGCCGCCGCCAGCACATGAAGGGTGGGGGGGGGGAGGGTGTCGCCGTGGATGTGCATGGGGCAGGGAGGGAGAGGGCGGGATGCTAGGGTCGGGTGTGCTTGCGGGGAGTGGGCATCGCCGCCCACGTGGGCGTGGGTGTGCACATGTTCGTATGGGAGGAAAGGGCCTCAGCGCAGGTGCACCTGGGAGAGGGGGAGGGGGAGGGGAAGAGTGGTCTTTGGCAAAGAGATTTTGGCAACATGGGGAGGGGCAAAAGAGTGTGAGGGTCTGGCCGCTTGTGTGCGTGTAGGGACAGAGCGTCGCCGCATGCCCTCAGATTTCCTGTGATGCGCTGGCAGGCGGCTTTGGAATTGCAGGGCCTACAACCGACGCATGCGTGGAAGGGGGGTCACAACGATGACTAATCTCCCATAGTCAAACAACCATGTTGGACTCTAATTGGAATGTAATGTAGTGTTGGGGCAATCCCCACCAGTGGGGTTTGCGCATATCGTGTGCGCAAACAGCACGAGATGAGCACCTCCCATCATAGGGGCTACCCGGCCTGCCATCCCTGTGTGATATTACAACAATCAAGCACAGGGGGATTGCAAATCTATTTAGACTCAAAGTAGGTTAGGGAAGGTCGCTGAAGGTGTTATGAAGGGGCATTTGGCACACGTCATTAACTACGGGTTTCTGCAGGAACCCAACTGTCAGTATGATTCCCTGAGAGCAAATGGGCGAATTTGGTGGTCTGAACCAATACCACTTCGGGGCTGCTTGGCAATGGAAACCAACACTTGGGAGTTGTCAGTGAACCTATCGGTACACTTGCTATCATTCAAGCACCTAAATTCAAAATCGTCATTCCTTCGCTGCAGGGCTCGGTGTACAGGGAGCCGCGGACAATGTAGATTGCCCTCACTGCCGAGATGCTCACTGGGAAAAAGCGGAACGCCGGTGGGCCATCGGAGCCGGTGGAACGTCCCATCCACTCGCCCCTCCCCGTTGACCAAGCCATGATGGAAACGGAGCTGGGCGAAGAGCAAGGGATAGCTGGTGATGCCTCGGGGTTCGAGGCGGGGGGCAACCCCGCCGTATCCCCCTCCACCTCTGTCCCCCCTTCGAGAGGCCGATCCAGCTTTGCCAACAGCACCTCCCCCTCCACCGCCCAAGGAAGAGGCTCAGGATCTAGCCCCGCTGCCTCGCCCCCAGTTTGAAGACCCCAATTCACTGCGGCTAGGCACAACACCGCAAAAAAACTTGGCGGGGAACCTGCCCAAAAACCCCCTCCACCACCTTCTTCTCCCTCTGGACGTGCACCCCAGGAAGAAGAGGTCTTGGACACTGCCAAAGCATCGGCTGGGCACGGGGATGGCGAGACCCTGCCAACCAGAGACAAGGTTCCTGTACCTATGGCAGAGCCTCCAAGGAAGTCCAGGGCCTGCGACATCCAGCTCCCGGAGCACTACGTGGCGCATGATTTCTTGGGGGATTCTGGGGAGGACGAAGACCTCGAAGCTTGTCTGCACTGCGGGGAGAGATCGGTGCACGTCCTCTATGGATGGCGAATCCCTAGGGCCCTTGGGGTGGAAGGAGAGGGTTGGGGGGTTTTGGGGTTTGGGGTCTGCAGGGTCTGCTGCCACAACTGCTACTACCATGCGCTTCTGGAACGCCATGACTACACCCTGGCTATCGACATCCGGGAGCGGATCCGGGAATTCCTTCAGGCGAATAGACCGGACCTTGTCGGGGAATCCAGCGAGGCTGCCGCCCTACCTACTTACGAACACCAGAGGGTTAGTGTGGACGTGGAGGTTGTGGGTGGGATGGCGGAGGGGGCAGGAATTGCCGACCAACCACAACTGGATGTTGCCGGGGAGGAGGTGATGGCCTTGGACACTTCGGCTTAGCAGGAGGTTGGCCTTCTCTCACATTCCGAGGGAGATTCTGACTCGCCAAGGAAGCAGAAGGGGCCACCACAGAAGCGGAGGAGGTTGCGGAAAGGCGAGCTGAGCAAGGCCCCTCGGCCTGGGAGAGGCCGTTCAGCAAGGGTGGCAACCGCCTCGGCCAAACGAGAGGGTGACGCAACGGAGGCGGAGCCAGTGGAGATCGACCCCAACATAGGGTACGGTTTCAAGGCCTGCCTCCGCGTCATCCCCAACAAGGACGGGGCGGCGCCAAGGTTGCTGGGCATCTGGAGGCGACTCTCCTACGCCGGGCTTAGGGACCACATCCGCCTGGTCCACGGGCGGACCCTCAGGAGCTGGGGCATTGAGATTCAGGAGCCATTCCTGAAGCTCCTGTCGTCGGCCGCGGCGTACACTGATAGGGGAAACCCCCTCAGCTTCAACCGGCGCCCACCGGTTGAGCTGATGATGAGGGCCTTCGTAGAGGACCATGTCCGGTACTTCTATGGGAGTTTCCAGGCCATCAACTTGACCCCAGCGGTGGTTGTGGTGGACTATCCATGGCTGGATCCCATGGCGAAGGCAACAATGAATGAGATGTACTGCAAGTGGAAGGAAGGGGAGGGCGTCGAGGACCTCCTTGCCTGGATCGAGTACAACCCAGAAAGATCCCAAGGGGAACAGTCCAAAATCGAATCTGCCCACAAGCCCACCTTTACAACGCTCATGGGCAACCACTCCACAGAGGCGCACGTGAGGCTACTGAGGCAGGAGCGCAAGGACGTGCAGGAGTTTTGGGTGGTGTACGTGTTCTTCCGGCAATAGCTTAGGGACTACCACTTCCGCTTCCTGGCAAGGGCCAAGAATCTGCTGAGGTCAGAGGATGCCAAGGCCGTTGGCAACTACTCAGACCACACCTCCCCCGTGTACATTATCCCCTTCATCCACCCACTGCAGATGCTCCTAGGCACCGCAAAACCAAAACGAGTGCAGAGCCCAGAGACCGATGCGGAGCGCTAGTTTGAGTTCTACACCCATTTGAACAACATGGTGGAGCGGCCCTAGGAGGGGTCCCTTCAGGCTGACAAAAAAGACGAGCGGGAGGCAAAGAGACGGGTGGAGGTGGAGATGGCCTACGAGAAGGAATTGGAGGATGCGGAGGCGAGGAAACTCACCCCTGAAAAGCTTAGAAGGGCCCGTGAGCAGGTGAGCGGTGGGAGCCGGGCCCAAACTTTTCTTCCGTTTTGCACATTGGTTCATCCCGTTGGAGGGGGCTTTGTTGGTTTCAAGGACAAAGTTTGTGCACGTGACACACACAAACCCAGCCAACAATACCACCTATCAACGCATGATGTGGTTAGCATTCGTTTCTTTGGGCAGGGGGGTTTCCTGCCTGCGGGCACCAGCCTGTCCCACGTCTGAAAATTTGGCGATGATCCGAGCCCACGGTGTCTTGGGGGGGATGTTCCTTGCAGCACAGCCAGTGCACTTCATTGTTTCGCTTCTTTCTGACCGTCTGGTCTCTTCAAATGTAGGCCCTAAAGAAGAAGGAGCTTAGCACGAAGAAATACATGAGCTCTGTTGCAAGGAACTTCCCGTCCAGGATCTACACCGCTGAGATGAGCATCATGCTGATGGGCAGACAGGCCCATGATGCATGGATGCAGATGATCAGGACGCTGGAGGGGGAGTCAGAGGTCGTGGGGCTATCACCATCTGTGCAGCCCCACAAGCGCGGGGTTAGGCAGACCTACCTAAAGAACATCTCCGCCTACCCTGAATCGTATTATATGGAGACCTTCGGGGCCATCCTCAGCGGTGCTGTGGATGACATTATGCAAGTCGTGGCTATCCTGGGACGCAAAAAAGAGTGGTCATCCCCCATTATCACCGATTGGTTTATTAGCCTGAGGGAACACGCTGAGCGGACAGCCCGCCTCCACACCTACAACTACCTTTGTGCCGCTCTAACTATGAGGCTGCCGAGGGTGCAGGATAAGGAACATGAGGAAATTGAGGGCATGTGGGAGAACGAATTCTAGTCGGTGGCCGGGTGGGACGCCAGGATGCGGTCTTTGCTGGGAGTGTGCAGGAACACTACCCTCCACAACTTCGTTCAGTCTCTTGACAGAAGTGCCAGGGACCCACTCCCATTGAAGGTGAGGAAGGCGCAGGAATTGGAGGATGGACCCAAGTACGAGGACTTGTTCAGGGACCTTGGGGTGAGCGATATGGCGAAGGAGCATTGGCTCCCCCAGTTCCTGCTGATGACCCATCCCATCTCTGACGAGGCAAGGGTGGGGGGGCTTCGGGGACACGATGCTGAAAAAGATAACCTCGGTGCACGCCCTTCTCTGCGGGGGGCTGACTGGCTCAATCCAAGAGCACGAGGCAACTTTGCTGACCTTCCGACTCCGAGCCGGGGACCTCGCGTTCGACACGGAAGCCCAGGTCCTCGTCCGGCCAAATCAAAAGGAAAACCTGGTTCTGACCGGGGCGGGGACCGGGCTTTCCTTCATGACCACCGACGAGGCGGACTTCCTAGAGCCATTCCTTCCGCTCTCCCGCTTCGATGGAGCCACTCCCTTCTACAACGGGTTGAATGTCCTCGGCTACCTCCAAGCCATGGTCGTCGCCTTGTTGTGGGAGCTGGCATACGTTGCTGGGACGGTGAGTGCATTGACCCACTAGGCTCAGTGATGTTCGCCTGCATTTGCGCGCGTGGCCCGCGCAAAGGTTGTCCTCCTTCGTGTTCTCCTACACCTTTTTTCTGTCAACTACATGGTTCTGGAAATGTTCTCTCCTGACGGGTTCCACTGTGACCATGCTGGTATTCCCCAATTCAAGTGGCAAATGCTTGTGGTGCGCAGGCGGATCCCCGGCAGATGGCGGGGATCACCCAGAAGCAGGTCGAGTTTGACCTGCAGGGGGAGGACAGCTGGGCGGCACTGACGGACGGTGCTGGTTTCACCGGGACCGAGATATTCGACGTCCTGAAGCAGTTCATAGGGACCCGGGGTAGGGGCTGGCGGTGGGACCTGTATAACGCCCCCCGGCTCTTGCTCAGAGACACCGACGCCGAACGCCACAAGGCCCACGCGTGGATCCGTGGCAAGGAGACGCCAGAAGTGGCCCCAGCCCCCATTGAGAATGTAGAGGAGGGCGGTGACAGGACACACACCATGGCCTTCCAGCACCATGCCGGGGACATCGACTTGGCGACGGACGACGCACACCTCCCCGATGCCATGGCCAGGCTCCCTCCGCAATGTTCATGGATTACGTCTACCATGCCATGCCGGGAAAGGAGGGAAGCGAGAAGGAGTCCAACAGGCGAAAGCTGGCAGGCGGGTTCATGCCCTGGTGACCGATGCAAGTGGCGCGATGGGTCGTCCCTAGGTTGGGGGTGGACTTTGACCACCAGGATCCCCAGAAGCTTCTAGCTCATCACAAGGTCATGAGGGCAAGGCTCGTCAAGGGCGACGCGAGGGAGCGGGATGCCTATAAACACGCAGAGGGATGGACCCAGATCAAGCTGATCCTGATCGACCCGCCGTTTGGGATAGACAAGCATGACCTAGAAGTCGGCCTGGCTTGAGACACGCCCGAGCAGCGTTGGTGCAGTGCGGACATCCTGAAGGTGCTGGATGCCTGTCATGCATCAGAAATCCTGCCCCCCTTTGCTTCCCATATTAATGGCACCTGCCATTCAACATGGTGATCTACACCCGCCACGGGGACGTCGAGTCCGTGCTTAAGGCAGTGCACAACTGGGCCAGGGCAAACGACTACCCCGCCAAAGGGCACTTAATAATCACAATGGGTCGGGACGAGAAGGCCCACCTCCGCAAAGGGTCCAAGACGCCGGGCATGGCATCCCGATCCTGGTGGTGAAGTTCAACCATGGCCAGGAAGGGGTGAGGGCAGACGACCTTGGGGGCCGGCTAGGGGGGAGGATGACCTACTTCTTCCCCAAGCCGGAAATGCTGTCGAAGTGCGGGAGGCACGAGCTGCATGCGCTGCTAGTTGGGGACCGCAAGAGGAAGGTCAACCGGACCTAGAAGTCCCTGGAAGAATCGCGGCTTCTGGTGCATCTCCTGGCCCCGAGCATGGGCCCTGTGCTGAGCCTGTGCAATGGTACCGCCACAGTGATGGTCGCCACTCTTCTAGAGGGACACGACGCGGTCAAGCTCGAGATGGACACGGTGCAGAATAACTACGCCCGCCGCCGCCTTCAGTCCCTCTTCCACCGGGAGGGCCAGCTGTTGACCGCCCTGGAGGCCGGCCGGAACCCGGAGGCATGGGTTGTGCAAGAGATAGAGGAAGCAATAGAGAGGCCCCGTCTGCTCGACGATGCAGTGAGTCCTAGCTGACTTTTTTGCATGCGCGGCATGCGCAGAACCCCCCATTACTCTCACTGCTGATGCGCAATGGGTATCCTGACAGGACTGACCCCTGACTGATTGTCTCTACAGCACACAGCGACGAGATCTGCACCACATCTTGAGAACTTGCAGGCATTCTTAGATGACGAGAGGGCCCTACAGAGCACACCGTTCACGTTCCGGGGGGCTTATGCTAAGTTGGCCGAACCGTACTTCTGGTCAATCTCCTAGGAGGAGCTCGGTCTCATCAAGTCCAGAGGTGGCGCACTCTCCCAGGTGCTGTTCGGGGACCGCAAGTACTTCCTCCACACAATAGCGGTTGGGAGGGTCCTCACCCTCGAGCAGGCGAAGGACTTTGTCAAGTGGAATAGAAGCAACAAGGACTTCTCCAACGACACCGCGGAGACAGAGCACACCCTCAAGACAGTGGTTTGGATGGGGTGCTGCAAGTAGTGGCCCTAGCAGCAGGAGGAAGACCAGTGGTGGGTGATGCTGAGGCCAGCAATGCCTGACCCCACGAAGCCATTAACAGAACCCGTGACAATGAGACCCCCAAAGCAGCCCAAACAAAGAAAGGCAACTACCGTTGGAGGGCCCCGAAGAACGTTGCCGCCCCAGGAACTAGTGTTTGTTGAAGATCCCGGCAGCAATAAGGCCGGTGGTGCCAAAGGGACCCAGGAACTCACCTCGGCTCCATTGGCTACTCGAATCCTTGAGATGTAGGCTTCCAAAGCGGGCTCCCCCTCGACCATGTCTGAGTAGTGCAGACCTGCGGTGTGCAAGGAGGAATGTAGAGCACTCTTGTAAAATAATGGGATTTCGTGACAATGCAACATTTTTTGGTTGCCCCGCGCCTCGCTGGCCTGACATTTGCACGTGCCGTGCGTGCAAACAAATATTTGTTATTGCTCGACCTATCGAGAGTGATGGCAAACACATTGTCGGGATTGTACGATATGCTCACATGAACCTCCTCTTCCAACTCGGAGTCGATGGATGACAGGATTCCCTTCCCCATTGGAGTGCAACCACCAACAAAGTGTACGGCTTAACAGTTTTGCAGGGCAAAACCCGCGAGATCATGCCACATGCAATGTGCATCAACAGGGTTCCAGGAAAAACGGATTGGATTGGGTGGATCGTTGGTCACATATGCCCACCTCCTGCGATTGGCATCAGCAAAAATGGTACCAGCAGAGTTCGGCGTGCATATGATATTGGATTTTGTCGAGGGTCCCCTTCGCTAGCTATGGTTAACTATGTCATATGTGGAGCATTTGCGCGTGCAGTGCACGCAAACCATGTACGTGCCATTTGCATTTGCCAAGACACATACACATGTGAACGCACGCACCGCGACGCTCGCGCGCGGTCATCCCATTAGAACATCCTTGCTGCGGAAGCTATCTAGCATGTGCACAGGTGGGAGCCCAGCAATCACACAGTACACCGCAACCCCCTCCACACAACTGCACTGAAGCCAACGAGGCTCACTTCACACGCGGCCATCGATACATGCAAAGGGCAACGTGCAAGGCGCTGGACCCTTGCGTGGTGCGGCATGGCGATGCCACTGTCAGATGTGACACACCTGAATGCTATCGGCATGTGCTGCTCGACCGTGGCGATGGCCATGTGGGTGGGTGTCAATGCACTCCTGTGGACCAGATCGCCCAGTTACGACCTCCCCGAGTCCGCCGAATCGAAATATTCACCACATTATGATTCGGGCATATGCCGGGCACACGCCCCTCACTCAATCCCATGGTCAGTGAAGCCCCAACCGCCTGGAGGCCACGTGCCCAAATCTTGATGTGGCGAATATTCCGATTTGGTGGATTCGCTCAGAGCCATATTCATGGATATCATTATCGTGTGGTCATTTGTCGCCGTGCCACCGCCTGTCCACCATGCATCAAGGAGCATGCTGTACTACTGGGACCACATGGACGTCACCATCGAGGTGCGCCCTGGCGCCCTGCGCTTGCGGCAGTGCCCATGGCGCCCCGTTCGCGTCCGTCGGGCGTCGTCGTTGCCAATGGTAGTTCCTTTTCGTTCTTCCTACATAAGTTTGGCATGGAGCCACCATGTGAGGTCGGATCTCGTTCCCTCAATACTTGCGGCACGAGCACGTCTGATATGTAAAGTCTGTAGGTGTGGGGTTCCTGCCCTCTTTGAGCCGCGGACCCGCCTCGCCGGGCACCTAGGTCCTTACGGGGACCTAGGCGGGACCACCCCTCCTACTCCCGTATCCTAATACCTAGAATGGTTACGTTGGGTTGAGGATAGTTATCTTGGGCAGGGCGTCCCCCACACCAAGGACCATTAGTAGGGCGTCCCCCACGTCAGGCCGGTGCGCATAACAATCGTCCCCCTCAGGGAGTGGGGCGTCCTTGTCCCAATGCGTGGATACGGGAGCAGAAACATTATGTATGTATACGGCAACCGGCTGTGCGATTTGCCACATGCCCAGTTTGCACGGTAATCATACATTATACAAATTGTGGTGAAGAGAAAGAGTGGTTGTTTTACATGACCTGCCGGCCTTTGACAACCCTCATTAAAACTCTTCGTTCAGCTCTCTGGCTGCCATGTTCTGACCTTCCGGCCTATGTCCGTCCAAGGAAAAGATGTGGGACATGCAGGTCATCCTGCACGTCCCCTACCCCGGTACGTGCGGCCACCCGCTGCCCAACCATGACCACCCCGCACATATAGACCGCGTCCTCGCCCACGAACACGGACGGGCTCTCGCGGAGGTTGGATCAACGGCTGTTCCGTGGCCAGCCGTTCCCCGTTCAAGATAGTTGCGGACATGGCGTTCATATGTCTGAACAGCGTACGAGCACGGGGCCTGGTATACCCAGTATGCTTCTGGGCCCACTTCAGCAGGACCTGTCAAAGGCATAACCACACATGAGCTTATTTCAACGTGTACATTTTGTACTGCGGTCAGTTGGCACATGCACAACAGGAGTTCTTCCATTTTCAAATGCTTGAACCAATTCCTGTGCATTTGCAGCTGCTTTTGCTGATTCCCAGCTATTATGCTCATGTCCGTATCCCAGCCATTTGACGAGGTACTCTACCGAGTTTTGGCACCTTCCGCGCTTTTTAATTCTTTTATCCAAAATGCGTTCAACTTCATATTCCAGTTCTCCTTCGATTTCGATAGGAACTGGAGGTGGCTGTACTCTGCCACTGGCCTTATACGGCTTAATCTTTGATACATGAAATACCGGATGTATCTTATGCATGCTTTCCGGAAGTTCCAGTCGATATGCGACAGGACCTATCCGGTCGAGGATGGTGAAGGGCCCAATCCACCTCGGTAATAGTTCTCGAGTTCCAGGGTGTTTGAGGGTGATATGTTGTGTCGAAAGGAAGACGTCATCTCCTTTATTAAACGACACATCCCTCCGATGGCGGTCTGCATGCTTTGACTGCCTATCTCGTGCTTTTTCCAAGCATGCCCTGGCCGCTTTCAGCACTGATTGGACATGGTGATCAAATCGTGTCACAGCTGGTAGTCCCTCCACGAGGGGTGTACTAGTATGCCTTAAGTAAGGTTGTTGTGCCCTATCAATGGCCACTGCCAAGCCACGGGCATTCAGATTGTCATAGCCCTTCAAAGGCTTCCGAATCTGTACCCCAAGAGCTAAGGGACTCTTTGAGTGTCGACCGTAGTTCAAATACAACAGGGTCTCTTGGGTGGAACTGTTTTTCGAGTTGTTCATTGCAAACTCGGCCATGGCTAACAGTTCATCCCACGCGTCATGGTCAGAACGCATATAGTTGCGTAAGTAATCCTCCAGAATCCGATTCATGACTTCGGTCTAGCCATCCGTTTGTGGATGGTACACAGTGCTCATGTTGAGTTGAATCTTCCACCTCTTGGCCAGGTACCGGTAAAACCTGGAAGTGAACCGAACGTCTCTGTCGGACACTATCTGAGAGGGGAGGCCATGGTGCCTTATCACATTCTGCACCAACAGGTCAGCTGCTCCTTCTGCAGAGAGCTCGGTGGTCGTGGCTGCAAAGCGGACCATTTTGGTCAGTCTATCGACGAACACGACGATAGCATCATGACCTCCCTTAGTTTTTGGCAGTTGTGTAATGAAGTCCATGGACAGTTCAGTCCAAGGCTCCTCAAGAATGCCCAGAGGCTGTAATAAGCCTGGAGTCTTTTGACGAGAGTACTTAGCCTGTTGACAAACCAGGCAAGTATCAACATATAGTTGTATTTCTCGTTGCATTCCTGGCCACCAGTAATGCCTCTGGACTAAGTCCAGGGTCTTGGCTTGACCAAAGTGTCCCGCACTTGGATGGTCGTGAGCCAACTAGCAGATCTCAGTCTGCAAACTGGCTGGTATATATACTTGTTTGCCTCGTAGCCATAACCCGTATGTACAGCGCATCTCTTGCGGCTGTTTTACAGACGCAAGCTAGCCTAGCTCCCTAAGGGATCTTGGCCATAGGCCCGACGGATTCTGGAGGCCAGATCTTTTGCCTCTACTGTCTTTTTCTTATCTCCTCGCTTGTGTATTACTCTTAAGCCATAGACAATCAGTTGACTTTTCCTCCTGGCTTCCCGTTCGTTGGGAGATGGAGGAATGCGAGAGAGTGGATCAGCCACATTCTTTCGCCCTGGGCGATATTCCCAGTCAAAGTCAAATTGTTGTAAGATTTCAGACCACCTGGCCTGTCTTCGGCTCAGTTGTGGTTGTGACTTAAGGTAAGTTAACGGACAATGGTCTGTCACCAGTTTGAAGCGTGTCCCTTCAAGGTAACACCTCCATAACTAGACAACGTGAATAGAAGCCAATGCTTCTTGGTCCGTCACACTATAGTTTAACTCTGCCGGGAGGAATTTTCTGCTGGCATAGCAGATTGGATGGTTATCTTGCATCAGAACTGCTCCCACCACAGTCTGAGAGGCATCTGCTATGACCTCAAAAGGCCTCTCCAGGTCTGGTATCTTGAGCAATGGAGCTGTGGTTAAACACTCCTTTATATGCTCAAATGTCTCTTGACATTTCGCTGTCCACTCCCACTTGCCATTCTGTTTGGTCAAGTCTGTCAAGGGAGTAGCCATTTTCGAATATCCCTGTATGAACTTTCAAAAATAGTTTGCCAGCCCAAGGAATTGCTATACATGCTTTACGCATTGTGGTACAGGCCAGTTCTTAATCTTTTCGATCCCTTCGGGATCTGGGTGTATACCCTCTTGAGACAACACATGTCCCAGGTAGGAGATCTCCTCCTTGTTGAATTGACATTTGTGCATGCGACAATATAACTTCTGTTGTCTTAACACTTCCAACACTTGTCAAAAGTGTTTAAGGTGTTCTTCAGCAGTTTGGCTAAACACTAAGATGTCGTCCAGGTAAACCAGAACGTGTTTGCCAATTTGATCACCAAATATATGGTGCATTGTCTGCTGGAATATCGCTGGGGCATTTGCGAGTCCAAAAGGAAGTACCTTGAACTCGTAAAGGCCCAACGGCGTCACAAAAGCCGTTTTGGCATAATCGGCCTTGTCAATCCGAAGTTGATAATACCCTTGCTACAAGTCTATAGCCGAAAAGATCTTGGCCCCTTGCAGTTGATCCAAGAGAGTATCTATTCGAGGAATTGGCCACTTATTCTTAATCGTGGCTTTATTTAGTGCTCGATAGTCGATGCACATTCGGAGGCTGCCATCTGGCTTTGGTACAAAAAGTACTGGAGCTCCAAATGGAGTACTGCTCTCCGTGATCAGACCTTTTCTCAGTAGGTAATCTACCTGTGATCTGATCTCGTCCATTTCCTTTGGACTGTACCGGAAAGCTGGTCACTTTACCGGTTTGGTTCCCTCTTCTAGGGGAATGGTCAAAGCCACCCCCCGATCTGGGGGAAGGCCAGTAGGGAGTTCATCAGGAAAGAGATCCTTGTACTCCTCCAATAAGGATGTAATATGTGCTGGGTTGACCGCGTGGGATGTGGTCTTCCGACCTGTGGTGGCCGAAGGGCCTGGTGCGTCCCCCTCAGGGAGATCGCCGACCCGGTAAAATAAAACCAACCGGAGAGGAGAACCCTGCTGGTAGGCGCGCCGAGCATATCCCAGTGAACACAAATGACCCAACCGGCGAGCAGGAGAAGGGAGAGCCGGAGGGTGTTGTGGAAAACTGCGAAGAGTGATTTCACGTCTGCGGGAAACCACACGGATGTGGCCCTGACGATAATCAATGACACCGGCGTGCTCATAGAGCCAATGGTCGCCGAGAATGATATCATAATCATCAGAGAGGTCAATGACCACACAGCGAACGGTGTTCTTGTAACCTTGAATGGTTAAGGGGATATCCGCAATTCCCAAAGAAGGAAGGGAAGAGCCATCCGCGAGGAGGACTTCAGCCTCGGATGGAGAAGAGTCCACATGTGGGGGTGTGGAAAACTCCGTAGGATCCACAATACGACGAGTAGCGCATGCTAGTCACTGAAGGCGATTCAAGCAACGCAGCTGTTGATTAGATGTGGATTTTGGATGCTTAGGCGTTAAGCCTAACCGACGGCAACAGGTCGGGTTGATATAGGCATTTCCAGTCGCCCCCGTGTCAAAGAGGATGGAGGCTGGTTGATGCCCAACCTGACCAGTAAAAGTCAAGCAAGGATGGTCTTGGGAGACCTTCCGGATGTGGTATCCCGCTGCCCCCTTAGGGGGTTGATAGTAGACATTGACTGGCCAAGGAATACCAGGCATTTCCTGGCGGCCAGTACGATCCACATCCGGTTGGGTGAATAACTGGGTACCCTTTGGGTAGTGGATAAGGGTGCGTAGCCGGCGCAGCCTAGGATCGTCAGTAAAAGTCCGCCACGCGGGTAGAAGAATGCATGCTCCTACTAGAGGTGGCCACCCGGATCCGTTAATAATGGACGAGGGTGCCGTCCGTTAAATATCCGTTAATTTAGCGGACCCCGCTCTCTCTCTTGCTGACGTGGCACGGATGGCAGCGGACGGCTGGTGCCAGTCAGCGGACTCTGCGGATTCCGCTTGGGCGTTAACGGATATTTTCCAATGGACCGGAAGCCGCGCACCCCATCCGCTAATTTAGCGGATGACAGCGGACGTGTGTGCCGAATCAGTGGATGACAGGCAGTAAGTACTGATTTCCAAATCTGCGGATCGGGTTGATTGCCAGCATGGCTTAGCCAGCGTCCACATACAGCGGACCTTATTTGGTCGCTCTTCTGGTGCTGCCGCCGTCTCCAACCCTTGCCGCCCCACCAGCCACACCATGGACCCAGCACCTACCGGGCCAAGAGGTAAGGCATACCGCGCGGCGCGCGCACGGGCGGCACAACCAGAAGCCAGGGCAACGCCCTCAGTACCGCCGACCTGGCGGGAAATTCCGGGCCGCGCGGGGTGTTGGGGGGGGGCTCGGATGACCTGTTGGCCGAAAACCTGTCTGTGGCCAGATGCAATCCGCCGCTGATGCACAGGCATAGCACGCTATCCTGCTTTCTGGCCAGGGCAACGCCCTCAGTACCGCCGACCTGGCGGGAAAATCCGGGCCGCGCGGGGTGTTGGGGGGGGGGCTCGGATGATGCGACCGGCCAGCTGTCGGCGGATGCAATCGCCCGGTGATACTTTCGAGCATAGCGCTATCTGCTACGGCGAAACAGCGCCCTGCGATACCGCCATTTGTGAGGAAAATCGCCGGGCTTGGCCGCGCGGGGTGTTGGGGGGGGGGCTCGGATGATCTGTTGGCCGAAAACCTGTCTGGCCGGATGCAATCCGCCGGTGATGCTCAGGCATAGCGCGCTATCCTGCTTTCTGGCCAGGGCAACGCCCTCAGTACCGCCGACCTGGCGGGAAAATGCGGGCCGCGCGGGGTGTTGGGGGGGGGGGGGGCCTCGGATGATCTGTTGGCCGAAAACCTGTCTGGCCGGATGCAATCCGCCGGTGATACTTTCGAGCATACTTGTAGCCGCTATCTACTCCCCGGCGGGGGGCAACTTGCCCGATGCCGCACTCGACCTGGCGGGAAAATCCGGGTCGTGGGGGGTCTCGGATTATGTGTGGACTTTGGAAGCCTGGTGGCACATGGCCGGGTGGGGAGATCATGGTCGGGGTTTGACTTCATTCCGGGATTTTACCTGCGACCCTCACCAACTGTGTTGCATTGTAGGTGCGACCAGTGCTGAAACGGAAAGCAGGCAGGGACGCCTTCGACATGAGGGACGTGTAGGTGCGGTGGACATGCATATGACAACAGCATGCATATGACTTCTGCAGTTGAGGCACGTGGTGAAGGCGCCCGAAGTCCAATCCTCGGGCTCATCATCCCAAGAGGCTGCAGCACAGGCTGTGCAGCAGAGCTGGCTTGACGTGGCATCACCCCCACCTAAGGGACCACTACGTTTCCGACGATCAAAGAGGAGAAGACGGGCCCCATCCTCCCCACAACATATGGACCCCATCGAGGCCGAAGTCAAAAGGTGGTTTGAATTGAAATGGACACCAGCATGTGAGTATCAAAAGAAATGGAGTGCAGGGGATTGGTGGCGAGAGAATCATACCAGCTTCCCCTTGGTGGCCAGGCTTGCACGTCGAATACTAGCAACACAGGTGAGTGGTTGAGTACAACTGGCTATGCATACATGCCACAGTGCCCTTATGAAGTTCACAGGCTGAGAAGTACCGAGTATTTTTGGTTGTGTTGCAGGCCTCCAGCGCCAGTAGTGAACGATCTTTTTCCAAGGCCGGTCTAATAGTTCGGGCCAAGCGCATGGTTCTCAAGCCCGAGAGCGTGGATCATTTAAGCTTGCTAGGGTGGCAGATGGCAGAGAGTGGATGGTCGCAGCAGAAGCTAGCGCATCGACGCACGAAGGGGGGGAAGGGAGGGAAGGGAGGGAAGGGAGGGAAGTAGTGACTTTGGATTCCAAAGTTTGGATCACCGGTGACCACCCTCGTTGCCCCGGCATGGAAACTGTGGAGTACCGCCACAGCAAGGGTGCGGTTACCATAGAGATAGAAGATAAGATATCATGACTTGTAATATTCCGTTGTCCTGTGTTGATGTGCACACCTTGAACACACTATGTTGAGTGGTGGATGAACCTTTGGTATCATATAGATAGAAGAAAATTTTATTCAAGAAATGCGTCCCAACAAGTACTGCGATTGGTGGATAGACTTTACAGTCGCTGCCCTGGCGTGGAAACTTCTAGAGTACCGCCGCAGTGAGGGTGCAATAGGTAGAGATGGGCGATAACAAATAACGACTCGTATTATTCATTGCCCGTTTTCATGTGTTGAGCTGTTGAACTTCGACGTACTATGTTGGATGGGCTTTACACTCGCTGCCCTGGCGTGGAAACTGTGGAGTACCGCCGCAGCAACCCATCGTTATATGTGACACGTATCACCCATTCCCAAGTATGTTGAGTGGCTCAACTGTGTTCAGAGGTGAACCCTCTTTGCCGCCTGCCTCAAGTGATGTGGGTGTTTGTGTGTCCGCGTTTGGTATTGCAACTATGCCGAACCCTTGCTGCAATGGCCGGGAAGACTTGCAATGGGAGTGTGGTGCGCACTGCGTACTATGCAGCAGTACCAGCCGCAGCAAGTGGTGCAGGTTGGCATGCCATACACTGGAACTTTACACACGGCTTGTGTGTTGTTCAGTTCTCCCAAACACTCCATGTATTACAAACCGCAGAATACATGACCTGGAAAACGCCCACACACGTTTATGAAGCGTGCAACCAACACAATTCGAGCTGCTGCAAAATGGAAGCCCCTGGCAACTTCGCCTTGACCTTGCCGTGGCTGGAAAGCAAGTACCTACGGGACAGAACGGACCAAAATTATGAATCCACGGATGTTTTGTCGCGGACCGGACGCCGCGCACGCCCTCCGTTAATTTAACGGCAAATAACAGTGAAGAAAAAGTGAGAGCCGGATTCTGCGGACGGCAGTACGGCAAACAGCGGACCGGATGTTACCGGACGAATATCACACTCACTTTTACGAACCGGACGCAACGGAGCGGACGGTACCCGAGTGTGGCCACCTCTAGCTCCTACATGCTTGGGAGCCTTTGCTCGTTCAGCAAAGTAGTGAGCTAAGAATGGCTCAGCATTCTTGAAAGGTGGATTAATCCACACAAATTCGTGAGATAATGGTTTCTTCACAAAACTGGTAAAACTGGTATCTCGTGAACAATATCGTGCACAAAGTGCGTTATCCCCACTGGGGTTAGCACATGCGTCTAGTGTAAACTAATGGGCAACCAAGGATTGAATGTGGTTGAAGTGCACAGGTTTCAATATGCGATCAGAGTGATCCATATCACTATGCAGACCCTTCCGGGTTTTTCCAGACTGAGCATGTAACGCCCTTCCGTTCAAAATGTCCCATAACATGTGGTGAAAAATGGGGTTCAAATGTGTATTTACTGACTTTGACATCCTACCAATATCGTATGAGTTGTGCTTTGACAATTCTACAATATAGTACATATTAGGTTGGCTTGGGATACAAGGGACAAATAAGAGGTTTGGAGGCATTTTGGGGACAGTGCGGTTCCGCGATGGAGGAACCGCAATATGGAGATAGCATACGCTATTGGCCGGCATGCGTGTAGGAGATGGCCACCATTTTGCTCGTGCTCAAGGACATTATGAAGGTACAATGCAAGTGCAGAACCACCGCACACAAGGCCAGAAGTACCAAAAAGTTACAAAAATGTTCATAAACACAACAAACATCGTCTGAGGCCGTCCCTCGTGTCCCCGAACCCCCACCGAACACAACCTAAGCTGGCGGACCTCATAATCTAATCCAACCTAACCTAATCTACCCTAGGCTAAGTTCATCCAACCTCCGCCGCAACTCGTAATGCCCCTGCCCCGACTGCGCTTGAGGCTGGATAGGGGGGCCGGATGGCACGGATGAAGGCCCCTCTGCACAAAGCCCGTAGTGAGGGTCGGGGGTGCCCCAAGCCGCGGGAATGTCGTCAGGAACGTACGGGCCGCCACCTTCCCCCACAATATTGACCGCCGTCGGGAAATCCGTGATGGGTTCCCACTGAATTTGGCCACGGGAGGGGCCGGAGGCGGCAGAGGGGGCGAAAGAGTGGGTGGGGGAGGAGGGGGCCAAAGGGCGGGTGGGGGAGGAGGGGACGAAAGAGACGAAAGACTGGGTGGGGGAGGAGGGGGCAAAAGAGCGGGTGGGGGAGGAGGGTGCGAAGGTGTGGGAGGGGGCGGAGGGGGTGAAGGAGCGGGTGGGGGAGGATGGGGCCCACGAGTGGGAGGGGGCGGAGGGGACGAAAGAGTGGGAGGGGGCGGCTTGGGCGGAAGGGGCAGAGGGGGCTGCCGGGGCGGAAGAGGCAGCGGAGGTGGACGCGGGGGCCGGCACACCCGTCGAGCTGAAGGTGGGCCGGCGGGACAGGGCCACCATCCCGCCCCGGCCGTCACGAGCGGCCACAACAAAGCCCCCAGCCCTGCAGCCACGGCAGCCTCCCACCAGTTGTGCAAGGCTGAGGGCTCTGCAGGTGCAGCCACAGGTCATGCACACCCAGATAGAGTTGATTGGGAGGGCCTCGAAGACTTCCATCTCCACAGTAAAAGACATCTGGAAAGAAAGAAAAGATCCTAGTTAGCATTTGAAAGAACAATTGTACATTGCAGTGTCAACTTGACCCAGTTTAACTCCAGCGCACCAACAGAACAATACACCGCAACAACAAGATGCAGTTCAGGGATTGTGGAACTGTATGCAGCTGAGGAAAAATTATATTGAGTTTGCAAGGGATCTACAGATAAGGCAATTGGGGTTGAACGCTAGCACAATCGCATGACACATTGTGGTTCAAAGCATGTCCCAGGCAAGAAATGAATCATGGAGAT